>VWZE01014926.1:123352-134671 GCA_013396675.1 Eubucco bourcierii | reverse complement strand
GAACAGGAGCTGCTGGTGGGATCTAGCAGCTTCTGGGCTCTGGCTCCTCTGCTGATTAATCCTCACTAACCACTTTTCTTCTAACCCCCTTGGTCGATCCTCCTAATTTACCTTGCACGTAAGGCAAACCTTGGGGTAAGGTACAGGGGTGGGGAGAAGGTGGAAGGGTGGTTGGGAGCCCCTCCTGGGGTCTCTGATTTCTGGGAGGGGAATTGTGTTGCTGTATTACCTTTTACTTGTATATTTCTGTAAATATTGTATATATAGTGTAAATATCTGCTGTACATTGTGCAAAGCTGTAAATATAGCTTCATCACTTAACTTCCAGCAGACTGAGTGCTAGTCTGGGTCATTTTACAAAGTGTGGGGGGGTGGGGAACTCCCAAACCTTCACAGTCCCCTCCTTCTGTTGCTGGTTGCCTGACAGAAGAGCCCAACCCCACCTGGCTACAATCTCCCTTCAGGTAGCTGTAGATAGCAATGAGCTCTGCCCTGAGCCTCCTCTTCTGCAGGCTGCACATCCCCAGCCTCTCCTCACAGGGCTGTGCTCCAGGCCCCTCACCAGCATGATACAGTACAAACCATTACTGATCTATCATCTAATATATCTTCATTTTTCAACTGAAACACAGTAACTAGGAATAAAAGCTTTCAAAACCATCAATATAGAGATAAATACTGAAGAACAGAAGACATACAATTTCTAGAGTACTGATAATTGAGAACACAGAAACAACAGTGTGTGTGTTGTGATAGAACTGGTCATTTCTTAAGGATCATCTCTGATAGGACACAGAAAAGAGTAGTAATACCCAAAGAGGAAAACATCCATGAGCAGTATCACAGAACGTTAGGGGTTGGAAGGTACCTGAAGAGATCATCCACTCCAACCCCCCTGCTAGAGCTGGACCTCCTAGGGCAGGACATCACACAGGAATGTACCCAGGCAGGTTTTGAATGTCGACAGCCAGGGAGACTCCACAACCTCTCTGGGCAGCCTATTCCAGTGCTCTGTCACTCTCACAGTGAAAAAGCTTTCCTTATGTTCACAATGAGCACCCCCTGCTCCAGCTTGCACCCATTGCCCTTTGTCCCATCATTGGGCATCACTGAGAAGATCCTAGCTCTATCCTCTTGACTGCTGCCCTTCCCACCTTTATAAACATGAGTGAGGTCACCCTTCAGCCTCCTCTAAGCTACAGAGCCCCAGCTCTTCAGCCTGTCCTCAGCAGGCAGATGTTCCACTGCCCTCATCACCTTTGTGGCTCTGTGCTGGACTCTCTCAAGTAGTTCCCTGAGGTCCTTCTTGAGCTGAGAGGCTCAGAACTGGGCAAAGCAGAGGGGCAGAAGAACCTCCCTCAACTTACTAGCCACAACCCTTCTAATATACCTTGTAGCCTTTTTTGTCACAAGGGCACATTGCTGGCTCGTGGTCTTCCTTTCATCCACCAGGACTGCCAGGTCCTTTTCCCCAGAGCCGATTTCCACACATGCCACAGTGTGACAGACACCAGTCACACTCCATGGCCACACTGCAGTGCAGAGGACCAGACACAAGACTGGTGCAGAAGTGTTACAAAAGCAGTGATGGGATGTATCTGAGTGAAATAGCAATATTTCTCTTTACAGACCATGCCACCATACCATCAAGTACCACGTTTTGGCCTGAACAGAAATGAACCAAATTCAAATGGCAGAGGTTTTGTTTTTTTCCCCCCAAATCTTTGTGGACAACTCTTTTTGCATCAGGTTTCTGCCAGAAATGGGTTATTTAGGTTCTTATACAAGCCATCACTTAAGGAAAAAGAAAAAAAAACAAACAAGCAAATAAACAGAAAAGTTCTCATCCTTCTCTATAAATGATTTATTCCTGCCAGAGCTCTAATCCAATTTTAGGTGAGCTCATCTTTTTTTTCTGCCCTGGAGCCATTTTCACTTAATATTGCTCTCCTTCCAGAGCCACAAGAGAGCAGAGGCTCCCTCAGCCACCACAGAGGCTGTCCTGACATTTTGCTTTAGTTGTTTGCTGTAAAAGGCATCCATGTCACTCTGCTCCTCAAGACACCTTGTCTAGGAAAAATGAAAACAAACTGTTGGCATTAGATCATACTCAGACCTCTGCAACCCAAACAGGGGAAAAGTGGGGGGACTCCTTGCTGCTGCTTTCAAAGATTCCAAATGCTCCTATGAGCAGGTAATCTTTTAAACTTGATTTAATAAAACATTTTATGAGGTGCCAGGCTAAGGCTGCCTTCTCAAATGAGCCAGCCAGCAGGTACAAGCAGACAGCCTGGGCTCCCCTGGGTATGCCTGCACTCTCCAAAGCAGCAAGCAAAGCACTGTAAGGACTCGCAGGGAAACCATTTCAGAAATCATCTTTTCTTCTGCCTCCCTCCCATCTGTTTCCCCTTCCCATCCTCCACATTCCTGACCTGTGAGCCCTTTCTCCTTCAAGTCTTTGTTTCCCTGCCCCTAGCTATCCCCAGCTCCTGCACAGCCTGCTCACATGCAGATCCAAAGCCAAGTCTGCATGGGAAGGAAAGCTGCAATCTCACACACTGTCTTGTTGATTGCTGTTTTCCAGTCATGTACAAGAAGATTTGAAAGGTTTTGTGCTGTTTTTTATCTGTCTTTCTAAAAAATGGCTTCTGAACAAAAACCTGACTGTGATTATTCTGCCAGTTCTCCTCTAACAAGCCTCAGAGTAACATTTCAAGTTCACCATCTAATTTCTATCGTGTTTGACAGCGAGATGAAGGCTGTGAAGAGATTACATTTCACAAGTTCCAGAAAAATCAGTGACTTGAAAGGGGAAAGGCCTTCCCCAGCTCACTTGCCCTGCTCTCAAAAGGCTGCAAGATGAACTAGCAGTGATTTGCTCTCTTTGGGTGGCCAATCTGCTCCACTAGAATAGGCTGCCCAGGGAGGTTGTGGAGTCTCCTCCTCTGGATATACTCAAGACCTGCCTGCATTCCTGTGTGATCTGGTATGGGTGATCCTGCTCTGGTGGCGGAGTTGGACTGGATGAGCCTTCAAGGTCCCTTCCAGCCCCTGACATTCTGTGATTCTGTGACTGTGAAAACACTGTGGAAACAGTGTCTTCTGCCCAGTGCTACTGGGCATTGAAGAGAAGCCAAGAGAGAGGGGTTTTTGCACATGGACTTGGTCCATTCCAACCTTACCATTCTATGACTCTATGAAAATGTACACATGATGGGAGTAGGTAGATGGTAGGTAGAGTAGATAGAGTAACAACTGTTATGAAACCACCACTGAATTATTTGGGTTTTAGCATGTTCCAGTGAACCTCCTGCAATAAATTTGTAGCATAAAAAAACATGCTTTNACAACTTCCTCCTAACATCCAGTCTAAAGCTCCCCTCTGCCAGTTCAAACCCATTGCCCCTTGTCCTGCCATTGCAAGACCTTGTCAATAGTCCCTCCCCAGCCTTCCTGTACCCCACTTCAGATACTGAAAGGCTACACTAAGGTGTCCTTGAAGCTTTCTCTTCTCCAGGCTGCAAAGCCCCAACTCTCTCAGCCACTCCTCATAGCAGAGCTGCTGCAGCCCTCTGAGCAACTTTGTGGCCTCCTCTGGACCTGCTCCAACACTTCCATGTCCTTCCTGCGCTGGGGGCTCCAGAACTGCACACAGGACTCTAGGTGGGGTCTGTCTCTTTATTTTGGCATCAATCATGGGCAAAGCTAGCTATTTTCCCAATATCCCTGGGATACAGTGGCACATAAATTTGAATGATTCTTACATCACCTCCAGGAAAAGACCTGTAGGAGACAGGAAGCTGTTTCCTGTCATGCCATATCACCCACTCAGACAATGACCACTGGAAAAGAGGTCTCTGAGCAAAAAGGGATGAACCAACTTGAAGAATCTGTTCTCGGCCAAGTTTCGAGATCTGAGAAGAGCTAAATGCTTCAAATCATCACCGCAGCAGGGAATCTGAAGTGCAGTCACAATGTTTTCATTTTCCAACAAGAGATAAGAATAAAGCTTCCAACTGAGCAGGCAACTGGAAGAGCGAACTGCAGCACGAGACTGACATGCTGGAGATTTTAACACAAACTCCTCGACTTATGTTTTCCAAGCATGTAAGGAAAACAATGCAGCAAAGCCAAAACCAAAATCAGTGTCTGCATCTCTGCATTGTCTGTACTCAACCACAACAGCTCCTGTGCTACAATACTAGGATTTCCTCAAAATCAAATAGCTGGATCATGTCTTGAACATCACTCAAGTGCTTCAGACTCTCTCTTGTACACTTCATTTACCATAATCTCCACTATGCTCTGGATGCAGCGTTGAAATGATAAATATGGCTTCATAACAACACAGTAGACTCAGATAATGTCACTGAAGTTGATTTGCACCTATTTTCAAATACCCACTATACAGAGATAATAAATAGGGTAAGAGATCATCAGGAAGGAGAGGCTAGAACAGACAAACGACCTTTATGCAGTATTTCACCCTCTCCTCTCTCAGGAACGTATAAACATTAAAGCAGACACAGTCAGTCACTGCCAACACTGACCAAAACACCAGGAATTTTATTAGAACATAGAATAGCTTTAACCCCCCCACCAAAGAAGTCATTGATTGCTTACTTAGAGCTGTCTCTGCCATGTCTTGGTTGCCCTGAGAGAGCGCGAACAAAATTGCCAGCAGTCACATTACAGAGACAAGCTGACGGGCTGGATGACCCCATAAGTCTTGTTCACATCTTAAGTCTGGGCTCCTGACTTGCATCTTAAGAGATTTTTGTATCAATGCCTTTGCAGGGAACCTGTTTTGCCATTCAGAAGGGTTTCTGTCAAAGCCAGACAGAACAATGACTGCTTTGTCCTACCTGGCACATCTGTACAAGCCCTACCAGCAAACAACACTTTCCAGCACACCTCCAAGTTAATTGTCTGAGACCTCCTGTGAAGCAGATGTACACTGAAGAAACAAACAACCAACAACTTTAAAAAAAAAAAAAAATCTCCAAAACTGGAACTGTTTATTCCTTCAAAATATGAGGACCCCTTCACAAGTGGGAGCCCTGCCCTTCTCCGCAGCACACATCAGCCCAACCCTGCCTATGTCCCTCTTACTCTGGTGTCATCAGGAGTGGCACGACACAGCAGGAAAAGAGACCGGTTCACTGTGAGACCTGCTACTCACTCTCTTACAGTGTAACGGCCCCCCTTCCAGCTGCACCTCGCTGTGGGCAGTTGGTCCTGACAGGCACCAAGCACATGGGACACCTTGCTGCTCCTCTGCCCCAGGAGAGCAGAGAGTGGTGGAGCACGACTGGTCCCTTGCGCAGCACCGCCAATCCGTCCACCGTGTAGAGGAGTTTAGGTAAGGAAGCACAAACCACTGTGGTTGGCTTGAACATGCAGAGTGACTGCTCATGGCAGTTCCTTCCCAGCTCTCTCTGTGCTCTGTCACATGGAGCATGGGCACTGAGGAGATGGCACTGCATGGAGAACAGCAGTGGTGGAGAACACAACCTTCGCCCCACTGCTGCTTGGTACCTCTGAGCAAAGGGTTTCTCCGTTTGAGACTCTGATCATATTTTCTAACAGAACAGTGGCTAGCTTTCTCTTCTGCTGTTCAAAGTCAAAATTACAGCCTAATTAAGAGGTTTCACCAGCAAAGGCACTGTGAGCAGCTGAAGAAAGGAGTGACAGCTGTAAATACCTGCTTGCTGTGCAGTCTGTGGGATCTGTTGACTCCGCTGTGCATTGTACTGAACTGAGGCAATGGGTCTGTACTGCTGAGTTGTTGAGGTAGGGTACTGACCAGATGGGTAATAATACACTGGCATCTGCAAAGAAAGAGAAAAGAGCAGCTAACTATGGACTCCAAAGCATAAATATTCACAACAATTAAACAGAACTGGAAGAGGAGTAGGGGTTCGAGTCAAGTATAAAAATGGTAACAGTGATCCAAACAGGAGACCTTTGCATTGTGTCTCTTCAAGAACTGTTGCTTCCTTTCAGCTTTGCTAAGAAAATGCCTATCAGTGCCCAAATTTCATAGAATCATAGAATGGTAAGGTTGGAAGGGACATCAAGGATCATCTAGTTCCAATCCCCTACCACAGGCAGGGATACCTCCCACTAGTACAGGTCACTCAAGGCCTCCTCCAACCTGGCCTTGAACACCTCCAGGGAGGGAGCAGCCACAACCTCCCTGGGCAACCTGTGCCAGTGTCTCACCACCCTCACTGCAAACAACTTCCTCCTAACATCCAGTCTAAATCTCCCCTCTGCCAGTTCAAACCCACTGCCCCTTGTCCTGGCATTGCAAGACCTTGTCAATAATCCCTCCCCAGCCTTCCTGTAGTCCCCTTCAGACACTGGAAGGGGGTCTACATTCTTTAGACATCCTAGTAGTGTAAAACATGGATCAGGCAAGTTTGGTGTTGAACTCTTCATGTGGAAACCTGATGGCAAGGCTCTGCAACACATTCTAAAGACGCAAGAAGACTCACTCTAAATATAGTCAATGCAAATAGTTGATCCTGCCTTGAAGTAGGGGTGCAGAGTTGACATCTTCTCAAATATTCTTTATTTTCTGTTACTGCATTCGACAAATCAAAGCATACTAAACCCCTGTGGAAATGTTCTCATTTCTCCTGGCAGCAGATTCATTTCACTTAAAGGATTTGTGGCCAGTAGGAGCAGGGAGATCATTCTCCCCCTCGACATGGAAGTGTTGGAATGAGTCCAGAGGAGGTCACGAGGATGCTCAGAGGGCTGCAGCAGTTCTGCTATGAGGACAGGCTGAGAGAGTTGGGGTTCTGCAGCCTGGAGAAGAGAAGGCTTCCAGGAGACCTGATAGTAGCCTTCCAGTATCTGAAGGGGGCCTACAGGAAGGCTGGGGAGGGATTATTTACAAGGTCTTGCAATGCCAGGACAAGGGGCAATGGGTTTGAACTGGCAGAGGGAAGATTTAGACTGGATGTTAGGAGGAAGTTGTTTGCAGTGAGGGTGGTGAGGCACTGGCACAGGTTGCCCAGGGAGGTTGTGGCTGCTCCCTCCCTGGAGGTGTTCAAGGCCAGGTTGGAGGAGGCCTTGAGTGAGCTGTGCTAGTGGGAGGTGTCCCTGCCTATGGCAGGGGGTTGGAACTAGATGATCCTTGAGGTCCCTTCCAACCTTACCATTCTATGATTCTATGATTCTAACTAAGTAACCATTAGATTCAAGCCTCTTTTTTTGCTGGTATAAATCCAATAACAACATTTAAGACACAGAAGTGCTTTTACACTGATTGCCTTGCATAGATCAATGCACCACTTAATGTTTTGCACATATTGGCATCTATATTGCACCTTTTTTTCTTATGTTCTTTTAAAGCCTGCCTCAGACCACCTGCCTTGGCATCTGAGAGCAGCCTTGTTACTGCATCTAAGCCCAAAAGAGTAACAGGAGATTCAGACTGCCAACAGCCATGGTCACACTGAAATTTTGTCACAGGCAGGACAGGGACTTGAGGTCTAGCTGCCCTGCACAGAAAGCTGAGTTGTTTGGGCAGAGGAATTACTATTTCCCAAGGCTTCACTCACCTTCCTAGAAGAGAGATCCCCTATCAGCATACAAGCAGTATCCAAATAGCTCTGCCACATTCTAGTGCTGAAATCTCCATCAGAAGTTCCCATCTGTGTGTGCAGATGTAGACAGCTGCTGTCCCCTCTCCCTGCAGCAGACCAAGGCCACTGTGCTTTCATGGTATAGGGACACAGACAGCAGGGACTGACCCTCCCTGCATCCTCTCCACCCAGGTACCTGACAATGATTTCTTGGAACAGAGCAATCCAGAGGCAGGTGAGAACAGTGCAGTGCATGCAGGAGGAGCTGAGAGTGCTGAATTTCTCACCTTTCTGCACTCACAAAGACAAAACATTCCCCAGTGAAAACAACTCAAGATGCTGCAAACTCAAAAGTTATTTCTCTGCCCTTGGTAACTTTCCACTTTGATACACTGTAGGAGGAAAGCACCCATAGGTACCATGCTTGGGGTACTGCAGCCATTAAACAAGGCAATATACTATTTGTTCTGCAGCAGTCTCTACATGGGAAGGCATCTCCTTAGCAATTGTCCTCTGAAGAAGCTCATCAGTAGCATCAGAGCAAGCATTAATGAAGGAAAACTGCTTCACAAAGTTGACTGACCCCAGACTGGGCAAAACCCTCTGCACCCTGCTGCATACCAAACACTCCCACTACAGGTGATGAAGGCTCAGCTATGCTGGGTGCAAAACAGGCAGAAGTAGCCTCTGCAAAGCCAGTTGAGGAGAGAGTCAGGACAGGTTGCAAACCTGGTGAAGGGGAAGGAGGAGGAGGAGGCATAGACCACCCTACCATGGCAGGCAGTAAGATGCTGCTGTCCCTTAGCTCCTGCAGTGAAGCCTTTACCTAACTCACTTAAGAGGCACAGATGGGAGATGGTTTCATCAGGGGATTCTGTTCTTCAGATCAGCTTTTCCTCCCCAAACTTTTTAAAAAATGCTGTATTTGGCAAACAGTGAAATATTTTTTTCTAGCAATACCTTCAATTTAAAAAAAAAAAAATTCAAGCCATGTTGAACTTCAGCTCCTTCAAACTTGTTGGTTTTTTTTTTTTTTTTTTTTTGCAAGCTGCCTCTTCTCTAAAAAACCAAAACCAAACCAAACCAAACAACAAACCAAAACCAAGAGCTGCATAATTTCTAACTACAGAACTTATGGTTGTCAGAGTCCCCTGTGGGATGTGAGCACCCAGCAGCCTTCAGATCAGTGAGTGATCTAATTAACTAGATCCCCAGCCCACTTAAAACAGTAACAATTCTTCATTACTATGGCAATACAGAAACCCATTAAAAAAGGCAACTGGAGATTTTCAGTGGCAAAACAGGAATAACCAGGAAGGTTTACACTACTTTTACATCACAAGAGATCATGAAGATTTTTATTTTTTTCCCCAAGACATTTGCTTTCTAAGCATAAAATGACAACAGAGGTGCTATTAATATCATTTCAAAATAGAGTTTAAATGAAGATATCTATAACTGGATAAAGAATTTAGCTTTTGTTTTAAGAGCATGCCTTGAAAATGGGCCAGAAAGTCTTCTGTGCATTTTACTTCTTGACAGTAATCACTTCCAATATTCTGTAAAGGTACCCAGGAGACAAGGAGAGATGCTTGGTAGTGAACAGTAAAACATAATCAGTCTTCAGGAAGACAGTTAAAATTACTGATCTGTGACACCTCACATGTTCAAGTCAATTAAATATGACTAATGACTACCTGGGTTGATGTGCACGTTGCTCTTTTGGTACATACAGAGGAAAAAAATGACTACAGACATTTACTCACCCTCCTCCTTCATACTCATGTGCACATGTGTCCTGGAGTACAGGCACACATTGAGAAAATGGTTTGAGGACAGGGAAGAAAGTGCTGAAACTCAGGAAATTATAGAGGCTTTATAAGTTTCCTGATGCCTAAAAATATGCTAAGCTTTTATCCCAGGAAAAAAAAACAAACCACCCATAAATAATAATCTAGAAATCTGTTTGGTGTTTGTTTTTTGTTATTGTTGGGGGGTTGTGTGTGTTTGGTTGGTTGTTTTGTTTGTTGGTTTGGGTTTTTCTGTTTGTTTGTTGTTTTGTTTTGTTTGTATGATGGGTTGTTAACTCTAGAACTACTACAGCTTGTTTCAGGTTTGTTTCGGTTGGTTGGTTTTGGGGTTCTCTTTGTTTTGTTGGGATTTGTTGTGGTTTGCTTTTTTAATTTTTTTTTTTTTTTTTTGAGTTTGGGGGTTTGGGAGGGGATTTTTGGTGTTGTTGTTCGGTTTGGGGTTTTTTTTGGTTGTTGTTTTGTTTTCTCTTTAACTTGACTTTCAATATCACAGAATCAATCAGGTTGGAAAAGACCTTCGAGATCATCGAGTCCAACCTATCGCCTAACACCTTCTAATTAAATAAACCACAGCACTGAGTGCCTCATCCAGTCTCTTTTTAAACACCTCCAGGGACAGTGACTCCACCACCACCCTGGGCAGCCCATTCCAATGTCAATCACTTTCTGTGATGAATTTCTTCCTAACATTCAGCCTAAACCTGCCCTGGTGCAGCTTGCGGCTGTGTCTTCTTGTTCTGTCCCTGGCTGCCGGAAAGAAGAGACCAACCCCACCTGGCTACAACCTCCCTTTAGGTAGTTGTGAAGAGCAGTAAGGTCTCCCCTGAGCCTCCTCCTCTCCAGGCTATGACATTCTCTTACTGATGTTCTAATGAGCACCATGCCAAAGTGGCCACGAAGGTTTTGCCTACCTGAGCAGGTGGTGGCGGTTGTTGCACGAAGCCCTGGGGCGGCGGCGGCGGCGGCGCGGGCTGCAGCACTTGCTGGGATACTGGTGGACCTGAACCTGTAAAACCTCCTGGGGGCAGCTGCTGACTTGGAGAAGCCATGATGTAACCTGTCTGCTGGGCAGGCTGCTGCAAGATGGGCGAGGGGTAGACAGGACCAGAAGGCGATTCGGGGTTGTCTCCTGATGATTGACGGCTCAAGCTCATCTGGTTAAACTGTGTTGTCATGTCATCCCGCTGCGGGGCGAGAGGCAGCAGAAAATGATGTAGACATGATGTCTGCAGCAGACATGCAAATTAGCAAAACAAAACAGGTTCAAACAGAGCACCAGGGGGAAAGGAATGGCTCAGCTCTAACGCAGGCCACGCTTTGCAGGGGTGTCTACAAAAGAGGAGGCAATTAAAAGCATTACAAATGCTCTGACAAAGACTTCTGGGCTGCGAGGTGAGTGGCAGCACGTGGCACAAAAGTCAATTACTTTGGCTTTTACTTTGCCCCTCTTCTTAGTCATAAATGACAAGGGAACTTTACACTCCTCAGAAGATGACATTTTAAACACAAAGGGCATGAAAATAACATTATGAATAACTCTTTCCCCCAAACACAGAATTCCTCAGCCAAACTCATGCCAGTAATTTCACCTCCACCTCAAAATGATCCTGAGAGGAATTCAGTAGGTTTCTGGTGCAGACTTTTTTTCCCCTTTTTGGACTGTTTTGAAAATCCAAGGTTGCTAACACAGAGTATGTTAAAAAAGCTAAGTATTCACTTGACTTTCAAGGCTTTTTATTTTTATGTTGGAAAGAAATAGGTCCTCTATTTGATTGGAGTGGGGGAAAAAATACATCTGTGGTAGGCTGAACATATCAAATAAAGTCAATGGACCTAATAGACCTTAGAGTAGCCTTCCAGTATACGAAGGGGGCCTACAGGAAGGCTGGGGCGGGGCCTCTTAACACGGA
>VWZE01014926.1:75198-118245 GCA_013396675.1 Eubucco bourcierii | reverse complement strand
GTGTCCCTGCCTATGGCAGGGGGATGGAACTAAATGATCCCTGAGGTCTGTTCCAACCTTACCATTCTATGATTCTATGAACTGTGACCTGATAGGAGGGGAAAGACTGCAAAGTCACTTAAAGGAGTGAGAATGAAATGTAAATGCTCTTAAGTTGTCAGAGAGGTTAAGGCAGGGAACGTGTCAAGAGGAATTCTTTAAAGGGTAAATCAGACTGGTGAAGCAGGTGAAATGAAAAGTAAAATAGCACAGCCACATAAATGGTCCTTTCTCGAAGCATGCAAGAAAGTTCTCCATTCTGTGGAAGGAGAAATGCAAAGCAGAGGAAGCAAAGGAGACTGCATATATGGAGAAGAAAGTGTGGACTGTCAACACCTGAGAAGGAGCTGAGAGGTATAATTGAAGCATGGAGATACTGACAGCCTCTGTGGATGCCATTAGAGGCTTGCACAGTCAGTGACTACGCAGTGTGGAAGGAAGCAAAGATTTTGAAAGGACACAGCATCGTGATCAAAAGAGAGAAAGAGATTGGAAGTAGCTACTCTGCAAGAGGAGAAGAAAGAGCTAAAGAATGGTCTTGCATAGGGAACGAAAATCTATTCATTACAGGAAACAAAGCTTCTTTTTCCTTTTCTTTAAACTGTCTTCTCTTCATCTATGTTACTGACAGCATCCATCACTTTGATAGCTGATCACAGCAATCAGTCTCCTCCCTATGGAGTTTCTTTTGTAACGCTACCTTAATAAGATGCAAAGACTCTGAGCCCAGAGAGCGGCAAATTTGCAGCACGTATTCTCCTGCAAGTTAAAAGCACAGCAGATGCTGCAGTGCTGCCTGACTTCCAGCACAGGTAGCAGCATGAAGCCATACAGCTGGGACAAGAATTTCAGCCTCCCTCTGCTTTCTTTATTATGTGTGTACTTCCAGAAAGAAAACACTAGGTTTATAGGAACCACAAAATTATATATACACAACAACACTTGCTGCCTGAACATTAAACATACTAACACACATGGAACTCTTGATGATGCCTCTGCAGACAATAAGGCCCACACCAGGAGGGAAGATGAAGTGGCTCTGGTCTAGTGACAGTATTGAAAGGCATTACATACCTACTGCAGAAAAAGACTCCCTAGGCACCAGGGAAAAATGTGAGCCAGCTGCTGCAAATTGCTAAATTGACAAAAGAGGTGTAGGAGATGTTCCTCTTGAATTGCTCTTCTGACTTTTGAGTGTAGCGAGCTCCAACCTCCAGTCCTTGCCATGGCCAGGAACGAGTAGAACCTCTCAGCTGTTGGTGGGCTCAAAGCAGCAAGGATTCTGCCATCTGTTTCTCCCTGTCCTATCACCTCAATTAAGGATGACTTCTGACTAGACCTGCTGAGTTTTGCATGGCAGTGGATCACACACCACACAAAACACCTTTGGTATTGATCGAGGGATTCCAGTGTCACAGATAGAACCATCAATTACCACAACAACAGAAACGAGCAAACTAATAATGTCTTATGTCTACCTCTCATTCTACCTTCTCCACTAATTGAGTTTTTTGTGAAATGTCCAAACCCCTCACTGATGCTGACAGGCTTAGGATCTCCTGTCAATGATGCAAATCACATGAAAAAAGTACACAAAAAACAGTAAAGGCTTCAGAAATGTACAAGTTTAGGCAAGCTCCTAAGCCACGTTCCTAGAAAGACCTTATTACATTTGACTCTAAACAAACAAGAACTCTTTCCTGATTTAATGTGAGCTGATACATATCAACCAGCCCCAGGTACAACTATCTCTTAGCACAGGTGGAGATCCTGGTTTAATAGTTTGCCAAGGCTGTGTTTTTCTTGACTGAACTCTGACCAAACCCCAATATTTTTAGCTGTGAACTCACAAATAAGCTTTACACATTTGCACCAAATTATTGGAACCCAGGGATGTGACATATATAAAACACTGGTTATAAACCAAAAATCCTCCAGTAAAGCTCCTCAATGGTCCATTTAGGACTTGGAAAAAAAACACTTCAAAGTTCAAGTCTCAGCTCCCAGTATAATGGAAAATGCATTTCACTGTAGGCTCTGTTATTTTAAACCCAGCATAACTCAGCTAAGGTTGACAGCACAGCCAGTCATGGTCACTGCAATAGTCCACATCAGCGAGGAATCATCAGTCTCCACCTCCCTGAACCTTTTAAACATTGTCAGTACAATAATGTGGGGAGCCACAGCATACATGATCTGCACTTCACCTGGACCAAAGAGGTAACAAATTGCCTCAAACTTTCAGCAAGCAATCAGGTTGAAGCTGAGTGGTTTCTGAGGCAGTGCTCAGCTGAGCGAGTGCCTGGTTCGTGCACTGCCCTGCTGCTGCTAACTACCAGAGATGGAGAAGGGTACAACTCTCTCTTATCACCAAAGTTCAAATTTGAACACAATTGTTAATCATACAGCTCACAGAGCAAAGTTAACTCTGAAGTACTTATTCAAATGCAGCCCTTAAGGTCTTTTGAAATTCTGCAGTTAAGCACAGACTCTAAAACTCTGACATTGTATTTTGGTTGCACACTTGACATGGGTGTGTATCTGTCTTTACTGAAGCTGACAGGATCTCAAGTGTATTTGCAGTCAAGCAGGGCCAGCTTTTGCAAGATGAATATACTGCCTGGGGGCCCACAAGTGTGTTTTGTACCACTTCCCACTGCCTGTGCCACAACAGCCTCAGAAGTCAGTCCTGCTTCGCCTGCAGATTTCAAACCTGCCAAATGTAATTTTTACACATATTTGGTACTTCCTCAAGGGCAACATCTCTAGGAAGAAGAAATGTGCCCATTCACCAGATGACACCACCAACACTGAAGGGCAGGGCCAGGGAGGAAAGCATTGTACTGACCTGTGTGTGGGTTCAGAAGGATACTGCCAGGTGGTATCCCTGTAGCTTCAAGTGGAAGAATGATATAGCTGGTGTTGCTGGGGGCCACCTGGCCACTCATCCCATTCTCAGGGTAGGACACGCTGCCTGAAGAGCTGGCTGTCACCCCAGGGACAAGGGATGCACTTTGGAGAGGCTGATGTAGTCGTGACAGTGATCCTGAGGAGCCAGCACTGCTGGAAGACTCTGAGCCTAATGGAGAGACACAAGCACACACTAGTCCATGCCCAGCTGGCAGGAGCGGGGTTTTCACTCCCTGCCGAGTTCAGTTCCCAGCGCTACTTCTACAGTTCTACTTTCCTCTCTCACCATCTGCTGCCTCCATGCAGTAAACACCTTTGTCAAACAGAATGCAGAGCACCCAGCATGTATTTACTACACCAAAGTGCTGGTTCATAAGGTATACAAATAAAAAAGCAGAGTTTGTGAATGAAAACTAAACTAAAGAAAGAAACACACCCAAGAAAACAAGACACAACTCCCCACCAAACACTCTCTGAAAGTTAAAAACTCAGCCAGCCTACAACTGAGTTCAGCCAAGCAACAAGGTAGTTGTGCCATACATGTCTTAACTTCAAGCTATCTAAACACCTAAGACTTTAGACACTGATTTTTCAGCATCCAGCCTATTCAAATTGATCAAGCAAGAGAAAACAAATGTGCTAGAACACGCCTGGAAGGATGGGGAAGACAAATGATTTTAAAACCCCAATATGACTTCCAGATTGCAGAGGTTTTTAAAACCCCAATATAAATTGTCAGGACATGGAAGTGTTGGAGCGGGTCCAGAGGAGGGCCACAAGGATGATCAGAGGGCTGGAGCAGCTCTCCTATGAGGACAGGCTGAGAGAGTTGGGGCTCTGCAGCCGGCAGAAGAGAAGGCTTCAAGGGGACCTGATAGTAGCCTTCCAGTATCTGAAGGGGGCTACAGGAAGGCTGGGGAAGGATTATTTACAAGGTCCTGCAACGACAGGACAAGGGGCAATGGGTTTGAACTGGCAGAGGGAAGATTGAAACTGGATGTTAGGAGGAAGTTGTTTGCAGTGAGGGTGGTGAGGCACTGGAACAGGTTGCCCAGGGAGGTTGTGGCTGCTCCCTCCCTGGATGTGTTCAAGGCCAGATTGGATGAGGTCTTGAGTAACCTGTACTAGTGGGAGGTGTCCTTGCCTATGGCAGGGGGTTGGAACTAGATGATCCTTGAGGTCCCTTCCAACCTTACCATTCTATGATTCTATGATTCTCCATTTCATACATTTTATTTCATGGGATTTCAAGTTTTGCTTCCCAGAGAAACTACAACCTCAGAGCATGTAAGGCACAGCAAAACAGCTTCCTTAAAGCAGGATGTTAAGGCACACACAAGGAAAGTGTGAAAGCAAATTCTGTGTGGGTGTTTCTTGCCCAATAGGAAAATATATTTTAATTGGAATTTCTTTTATTTTACATCACCATTTTGGTACTTTTCTGAATATTAAAAACAAACAAACAAACAAACAAACAAAACCTCCAGGAATGACTAATTAACCAATTTTGCCCCCAGTATGATATATTTCAATTCTTTTCCATCACTACAACTTATTTCTGATCACTTTAAGTCTAGACATATTAAGCCAAGTAAATTCCAAATCTAACGTTTGGAAAGTAACACCAATTAATCTTGTCTTTGTAGCTCTGATGAGCTGTTTTCATGGTGTCTAAATCTGGAAGAAGAAATCACCACATAATGAATTCAGTACTGTAGAAAATGAAGGAAAACAAAAAAAAAAAGAAAAGAACTATCTGACTTTATTCAGATTCACATTAAGAGCTGTCTTGCAGAAGACTTCTGAAAGGAACTTTGAGTAAATGAGATTTTTGCCCCCATTACACAATACAGCCTCTTTTTTATCCCCCCATCCCAGTCTGTAATGATGGCTACTTCTTTGCAGTTGGTAGAATAATAACCTTCATATTCTCATCACTACCCATTAATATTTTTTTATTTTTTAGGTATTCTGAGAGCTATAGCAGTTCAAAGAGGGGTAAAAGAAAAAGAGAGAGAAAAATCAGCACAAATGCTTAATAGCCTAGAGGGTTTGTGGAGGGGGAGCAGAGAGGTAGCATTAATTCTCTGATATTCTGATTGCTAGTGAGTGATGCAACACATCTCACTCTATTTTCTTTGGGTCAGCACTTAGCATCTGAGGATTCTGAGGTAATTTTATCCTTTCTCATCAGCTGGGCTCTCGAGGTCTACCCATTCTTTAGAATCATAGAATCACTTTGGTTGGAAGAGACCTTTTAAGACTGGGTCAAATCAATAACACAACACTGTCAAGTCCACTCCTAAACGATGTCTCCTCAGCTTCACATCTTTCAAACCCCTCCAGGAACGGTGACTCCATCACTTCTCTGAGCAGCCTGTTCCAATGCTTGACAATCATTTCAGTGAATACATTTTTTTGTAATGCTCAACCTAAACCTCCCCTGGTGGAACCTGAGGCCATTTCCTCCTGCCCTGACACTTGTTACTTAAAAGACTGCACCTCACTGCAACCTACTTTCACATAGTTGTAGAGGTCTCCCTTGGGCCTCCTTTTCTCCAGGCTAAACAAATACCAATTCATAGAATCACAGAATGGGAAGGTTGGAAGGGACCTCANTCCTCCTAACATCCAGTCTAAATCTCCCCTCTGCCAGTTCAAACCCATTGCCCCTTGTCCTGGCATTGCAAGACCTTGTCAATAGTCCCTCCCCAGCCTTCCTGTAGCCTCCTTCAGATCCTGGAAGGCTACTCTAAGGTCTCCTGGAAGCCTTCTCTTCTCCAGGCTGCAGAGCCCCAACTCTTGTAGTCTGTCCTCACAACAGAGCTGCTGCAGCGCTCTGAGCATCTTGGTGGCCTCCTCTGGACTCACTCCAACAGTTCAAAGTCCTTCTCCTCAGCTTCTCCTCTAAGACTTGTACTCCAGATAGTCAGTTTTTCAGAAACAGTAGAGTGCTGATCACCTCTGGAAATACTTTTGTCCTGGATATAACTTCTTGGCTCAGGAACATTTGTTTGCTACTACTTTTGTAAGCCACTTGCATTTCTGCATATTGCAACATATGTGGGGGGTTGGTTTTTTGTTGTTTTTTTTTTAATGATAATGGTGTGTGTTGATATGAATGTGACTATCTCTGGCAGCTGCACTGCCAAAAGACTAATATTTCAGCACAGTTGGTTGATGGAATAGTATACCTGCAGACAGCTGGCTCATGATTTATTGCCTGTACATTCACATTCCTACAGTTTGTCCTGCGTTCAGGCTAACCACAAACAAGCAGAAAGCCAGTTCCAAAATTCAGAGGCAACATTATAATTTGCAGAATGCTTTGAGAAAAATAAAATCAACTAAAAACAAAGAAAGAAGTAAAAGTATTGAAATGCCTGCAGCATGATTGCATCTCCCCTACAGCAGCAGCAATGGACACCTCACAGGAGAGACTAGACCGGCTCCAATTACTTGGAGGCCAGCCAAGGAAATTAACGATCCTTACAGATCTGTATCAACACAGCTGATACCCCAGTGGAGCCAGCTTTTTGTAAATGGGGGAGGGAAGGAACAGACTCCAACAGATGTGCATTCCACTGAATGGAAAATGCATGAAGAGAAGCTAAAGATGCAGCAGTTTTCTATATATAAGACTTCCAACGATTATTTGAACACCTGTAGATATGCAAAGGGCATTTCTTTGAGCAAATAGCTTGTCCTGCCTCCTAGTAATGGATAAATACTGTACTAGTAATGAATAAAACCTGTCATAATGTGTCAGTGACAAATCACAGAATGTTAGGGGCTGGAAGGGACCTCCAAAGCTCATCCACTACAACCCTCCTGCAAGAGCAGCATCACCTGGAGCAGATCACCCAGGAACGCATCCAGGCAGGTCTTGAATTTCATTTCCAGAGAGGGAGACTCCACAACCTCCCTGGGCAGCCTGTTCCAGGTTCTGTCACTCTCACAGGGAAAGAATTCCTCCTCATGTTTACATGGAACTTCCTATGCCTCAGCTTCCACCCTTTGCTCCTTGTCCTGTCTTTGGGCATCACCCAGCAGAGCCTGGCTCCAGCCTCCTGGCACTCACCCTGCACATATTTATAAGCACAAATGAGGTCACCTCTCAGTCTCCTCCTCTCCCAGCAGCACAGCCCCAGCTCCCTCAGCCTCTCCTCCTAACAGAGTTATTCCATTCGCTTCAGCATCTTTGTGGCTCTGCACTGGACTCTCTCAAGCAGCTCTATATGCCTCTTGAACGTGGGGGCCCAGAACTGGACAAAATCACAGTAGTTGGTGAGCTAAATGTTTCTCTTTGTGGGTGTGTTAATAGCTGAGCAGGTCTGCCTGAGTTGCCCACAGGGGCACCTATTTCACTTACACTGGACACATTTCATCAGCCCTGCAAAGTCCACTGTATTACTGGAAAGCTGAATGAAACAGGACATTGTACAATGCCTCAAGTTGTAGGAATGCAACCTAATGCAAATTTGTTCATTAGCTCCCCTCTCAATACTGAATTACAGCTTAATATATCTCTCTGCATATACTAAGTTCCAGAATGAATATGAAGCTCTGGGTTGATGAAAAGCTCAACATGAGCCTGCAGTGTGCACATGCAGCCCAGACATGAATTCGGTGTTGGGTTGCATGAAGAGTAGTATGGCCAGCAGGGCAAGGGAGGGGATTCTCCCCCTTTACTCTGCTCTCCTCAGACCCCACCTGGAGTCCTGTGTGCAGTTCTGGAGCCCTCAGCACAGGAAGGACATGGAAGAGTTGGAGCGGGTCCAGAGGAGGGCCACAAAGATGCTCAGAGGGTTGCAGCAGCTCTGCTGTGAGGACAGGCTGAGAGAGTTGGGGCTCTGCAGCCTGCAGAAGAGAAGGCTNCTAGTGGGAGGTGTCCCTGCCTATGGCAGGGGGTTGGCACTGGATGATCCTTGAGGTCCCTTCCAGCCTTACCATTCTATGATTCTAAGACAATGTAGAAGATAACTTGATTTGCGGTACCCGATCTGTGCTCTTCAGTCTTTCTTAACCACTGTGTGAAAAGAATCATCAGAAAGGGGAAGAGAACCACATAATGGGTTTCACACAGCCTCTTTTGCGAAGCTTGCAAGACTGAATTAACAGAATTCCTTTGCTAAGCTTTAATTCCCATACTGTTGAATGCAATTAGAGTCTATAAGACTAATTGGCACTACTGGACTTCACTGCAGAGAACAGAATGTTCTAGGGTCTCCCTTTGCCTCAAGGGAGGCTGACATCTTCCTCTGCTTCAGGTTCTGTTTTGTCTGCTGTTGTACCATTAATTACTGACTTAGCAGGAGTTAATCTCAGAACCTTTATATATTCAAAGTTATCCTGAAAGGCTACAATACTATAGTCATAGAGTGGCTTAGGTTGGAAGAGACTTTACAAATCATCTACTCCAACTTACCCCCTATGGGCAAGGACACGTCTCAACTAGATTCAGCTGCTCAAGGTCTCATCCAATTTAGCCTTGAACACCCCCAGGGAGAAGGCACC
The DNA here is from genome assembly GCA_013396675.1 of Eubucco bourcierii. Taxonomy (NCBI): domain Eukaryota; kingdom Metazoa; phylum Chordata; class Aves; order Piciformes; family Ramphastidae; genus Eubucco; species Eubucco bourcierii. The sequence goes on along the minus strand of VWZE01014926.1, from coordinate 109,779 downwards.
CACAACCTGCCTGGGCAGCCTATTTCAGAGTCTCACCACCCTCATACTGAAGAACAACTCCCTAAGATCCAGTCTAAACCTACTCTGTCTCAGCTTCAAACCATTTCCCCTTCTCCTATTGCTAGACAGCCTTATCAAAAGTCCCTCTGCAGCCTTCCTGTAGGATCCCTTCAGCTACTGGAAAGTAGCTCTAAGGTCTCCCGGGAGCCTTCTCCAGGCTGATCACTCCCAGCTCCCTCAGCCTATCCTCATAGCAAAGGTGTTCCAGCCCTGGGATCATAGAACCACAGAATGGTAAGGTTGGAAGGACCTCAAAGCTCATCGAGTTCCAACCCCCTGCCATAGGCAGGGACACCTCCCACTAGAACAAGCTGCTCAAGGCCTCATCCAAACTGGCCTTGAACACCTCCAGGGATGTTGTGGATCAAAGAAGCACAGAATGTGCACCTTCTGTGCTTCTGTGATCCACAACCTCCCTGGGCAACCTGTGCCAGTGCCTCACCACCCTCACTGCAAACAACTTCCTCCTAACATCCACTCTAAATCTCCCCTCTGCCAGGTCAAACCCATTACTCCTCACCCTGTCATTGCAAGACCTTGTCAACAGTCCCTCCCCAGCCCTCCTGTAGTCCTCTTCAGATCCTGGAAGGCTACTCTAAGGTCTCCTGGAAGCCTTCTCTTCTGCAGGCTGCAGAGCCCCAACACTTGTAGCCTGTCTTCATAGCAGAGCTGCTGCAGTGCTCTGAGCATCTCGGTGGCCTCCTCTGGACTCACTCCAGCAGTTCACAGAAGAGCTTAGGCTGGAAGAGACCTTAGAGATCATCTACTCCAACCTCCCCAACACAAGCAAGGGTGCTTCTTGACTACAGTCAGCTGCTTAAGGCCTCAGGGCCTTAGCTGTGCATCTTAGTTGAGACATCTCATGGTATCCATCTATGCATATACTTCTCATTTGGAACAACTTCCCTCTCCAGCTTTCTGTGAAGAACATTTTGACCAACTGACGACTAATTTTCATACGCAAGACAAAAAGAAATTATTTCATTTTGCTCCTGTGAATCATAAAGCACTTGAGAGAACAGATGAGCACTTTCTGATGAGGAGAATTGGGCCATAATGGGAGCCTACCAAGCTCTGCCACCCTAACAGGGCAGCCTGCCTGACATTTGTAACTACACTTCTGCTATCCAATTTCAGTTGCTGTGAGAAAGACAGCAGAAAATGAACAAAATCCCCTGAAAGACAGCAGAAAATGAACAAAACTCCCCCCCAGAATAAAAGCACCATCGAGCTTTAAAGGTGTGCTGAGCTACAGAACACCCAGCACTGCCTACACCTGGAGCAGGCAGTAATGAAGATCCAGCACAAACCAGGCAGAATGAAGTGTCAGATTTGCCCATTAGTTTTTGAACATTCATTTTCTGCTTTAATGCCATTCAATAGCATTTTAGAGAGAAGGAGAGAAAGTCATTCAGGTATTACTTCCTATGACTTTCCTTAGGCTGACTGACAGCTTGACTTTGTGTGACTGGTTTGGAAGGTGTAAGTTTGTTGTGACATTCAATCTTGCTCTTTTCTTCCATTTCTTCCTTTTGTTTCTTTCTTTTTTTTTTTTTTTTTATTCTGTAGGTGCCTGAAGAAGCTTTCAAATTTAAACACTTTGCTTTAAAAAAAAAAAAGTCAAATCACTTCCAATATGTAATTGCTCTGCAAAGAGCACAGAATATTGAGATCACTGATGTTTTAAAAATGTATTATAAGAGCTTTTATTTGAAAGCAATTTGGGGTTTGGTGTATACAGAGTGCAGATTCATTTACAAGTATTGGGCATGCTTCAGAGATCTCTCCTTTAATACATTTTCTAAGTGCACCCTTTAATGTGTGATTTTAACACTAAAACAGCTATTTAAAAGCAGGTTTTGCAATTCTCTTTTGCAATTAGGTGTCTCAACCTTCCAAACTGAATTTCCTTTACACCATTTCAGATGCTCTGCAGTTCTGCAGTAGGATGCTGCAGAGAAATACATTTGCCTCCACTCTTATCAAAAGTGAATGATGGGGGGGGGGGGGGAAAAGTGTATTAGGAATCTGTGCTTCCTCCCTAGCTCCTGTGTATGAAATTGAATTCTGATGCAATGGGAAAAGTCATGGGGAGGTAAAGAAATGTGGAGATAAAAGCATAGTCTACTGTAACCTTCAGGCTCCATTCTGTAGCCTATTTAGCCCTTACACAAACAGAAAAACAGTGTAGTTTCAGAACTCCTCATACACTGGGTTTGCTATGTTGCATATGCTCATGCTTAGGACTGAGCCAGAGGAAAACAACTACTCTGTGCTAATGTTCAAACTCAAATCCATGCCTTAAAGTCCAGAGGACTTCGCATACATAATAAGGACAGAATAACACCAAAGTAGAATATTGTCTTGGAAGGGATCCTATGGGTTCCTTCCAACTTGAGATATTCTATGATTCTATGAACCTTAAGATAATAAACCCAGCATTTGTCTGGAGTCCCAAGGGAAAGGTAAAACAGCTGCATCATGAACATGATGCAGGATATTCCAAAAGCCTCCAGCAGCTTTATGACAGGCAGGGTTTGAAAGAGTAGCTTTCTAATAAGCCAGGTTCCTTTATAGCTGCAAAATAAAAGCACAGGGAAGTTGGGCCAGGGGGAGAGGTTGGGGGCAGGGGGAAAGGTTGGGAGGACTGCTCCAAACCAGGGTAACCTTGTAGGGAGTTGGGACAGCTTCCAGGAGCTCACAGTTCATGTGATAGCAACAGACAAGACTTGGAAAGGGCCAGGAGCAACAGTGGCCAAGCACCTGCAGACGTGCCAGAGAAACTGGAGGGAAAGATCACCAACCTGGCTGAACAGAGAGCTTTGCCTGGAATGCAGGAAAGTATGAGAGGAGAGTTTATGACCTCTGGCAACTCAGGAGGACTACAAAGATTTTGTGAGGCTACACAGGGAGAAAACTAAGAAGGGCCAAAGCCCAGTTAGAACATAATTTGGCTACTGCCATAAAATACAGTTGGAAATGTTTTTATGAATACCTTAGCAACAAAAGGAATCACAGAAACACAGAATGTCAGGGGCTGGAAGGGACCTCGAAAGATCCTCCAAACCCCCTGCCAAAGCAGGATCCCTTGTCCTGTCCCAGCAGACCCTGCTCAAAACTCTGTCCCCAGCTTTCTGCTGGGCCCTTGAAGCACTAAAGGCCACCAGAAGATCTCCCTAGAGCCTTCTCTTCTCCAGCCTAGAGAAGAGAAGGCTTCCAGGAGACCTTAGAGTAGCCTTCCAGGATCTGAAGGGGGCCTACAGGAAGGTTGGGGAGGGACTATTGACAAGGTCTTGCAATGCCAGGACAAGGGGCAATGGGTTTGAACTGGCAGAGGGGAGATTTAGACTGGATGTTAGGAGGAAGTTGTTTGCAGTGAGGGTGGTGAGACACTGGCACAGGTTGCCCAGGGAGGTTGTGGCTGCTCCCTCCCTGGAGGTGTTCAAGGCCAGGTTGGATGAGGTCTTGAGTGACCTGTACTAGTGGGAGGTGTCCCTGCCTATGGCAGGGAGTTGGAACTCGGTGATCTTTGAGGTCCCTTCCAACCTTACCATTCTATGATTCTATGATTTTATAAATGTTCAAACTATATTCAAGATCCAGAGGTCCAGACTGCAGTAACCAAGGCAAAGATTTTCTTGATCTATTCTGAAAACTTCATTCTCCAGCATCTTGAATCACAGAACAGGGTACCACACAATTTTGGGGACAGGAGTGAAACCTGACCAAGCTAGGTTTGATAAACTGGATTTAAATTGAGCACTGTCCCTAAAACACTCTCAAGCTGAACAAGCATTAAGTGCTAAGTACTGAGATTATCACTTGTCCTGTACTATATTTATCAAATGAACTGAACTGGTGGAATCTCCTGATTAAAAATGCATAATAGATAATGATTCTACACAAAAATATAATAGAGTAGTTTACTGGCACAGCCTGATGCTGCTTAGATCTTCACCCCATATGTGAATGTACTCCTGCAGTTAGTGTAAAGAAGTGCAGAATTTCCACCAAGTTTGTAGTCTTCTTAAATGGTACTTTCATTTGATGGGAGCTAAACAAGAAACTGGAGAGATTGTGGGACCTCTCTAAGTCCAGAGCTTCTGTCTGCTTCCATTACAGCACACTGCCTCATCTGCCAGCAGCAAGAGAGAGGCTGTGGTCCAAGATGCAGATGGTCTGCATTTTAGCAGCAAGAAAACATTCTTTGACAGAAAACATTCAATTCTTCATGATTCAAAAAGATTAATATTATAGAGAAAGACAGAGCCTGTGCTTTGTCTGAAAGGAGTACCACCCTCCCAGGCTACTGGAAGTGCAGGCTGTTTGAATCAGATGTGCACTTATGTATTCTGCTCTCTACCTCAGGCAGCAAGTCTTCCTCTTGATGACTAAAAAATCCAATCCCAGGTATCCAGATAAATAGCTGGTATACCCTGGTATCCATACAGAGATGGATATATCACCTGCAATGCACAGGTCATCCAATGGTTCATGTAATTCACCATCTAACATTCTGTGATTCTGTAAGTGGTGAAAGTGACCTCTGGAGATCATCGTGTCCAACCTCCTTGCCAAAGCCTGGGCAGGCTGCACATGAATATGTCCAGGTTGGCTTTGAAAATCTCCAGAGGAGGAGACTCCACAACCTCTCTGGGAAGCCTGGGTCCAGTGCTCTGTCATCCTCACAGTAAAGAAGTTTCTCTTCACGTTGAGGTGGAACTTCCTATGCCTCAGCTTCCACCCTGTGCCCCACGTCCTGTCATTGGGCATCACCGAGCAGAGCCTGGCCCCATCCTCTTGGTACCCACTCTTTACATATTTATCTAGATTACATCCATTATTCCTTGTCCTATTTCCAGGTACCACTGTAAAGGGCCTGACCCCTTCATCTTGACATCCACCTCTCAGGTATTTATAGACATTAATAAGATCCCCTCTCAGCCTTCTCTTCTCCAGACTAAACAGCCCCAGTTCTTTCAGCCTTTCGTCATAGGACAGATGTTCAAACCCCTTAATCACCCTCATAGCTCTCTGTAGGACCCTCTCCAGCAGATTCCTGTCAAACTGGGGAGCCCAAAACTGGATACAGTATTCCAGGTATGATCTCACCAGAGCTGAACAAAGTGGGAGGACAACCTCCCTAGACACACTTCTACTAACCCACCCCAAGATACCATTTTGTCCAACCACAGAGGCTGGACTAAGTCTCTGAAGGTCCATTCCAGCCCAAACCATTCTGTGACATACCATCCTCAGGTAGGCACCAGCACAGCCACCTATCATCACAGAACAAGTATGGTGAACCCAGTACAGTACAAGCTACCTGTTTTAGACAGTTTGCCGGTACTTCTGTTGCTTGATGAGCTATCTCCTCTTGTCAGGACGGTTATCCCACCAAAACTGGCTGTCTTGGTTATGGCTGGCTTCAAATTTCGGTTGGAGCTGTCCGAGTCTGTGCTGCTCCATGGCCTCTGGTGGTCTGCCCACTTCAGTTCGTTCTCTGTGCTGCTCTGTCGACTGCCAGATGCCTTCCCCATGCTGTCTCTGTTACCCCTACAGACATCGTGACACAAAAGTTTAGACACCAACAAAACCACATCAAGGCAGAGTTCATCCTGGGTACCCTGTAGCAAGACTAATTAAGAAAACCAAAATACTCTGAAACATGCCTGAAACGGGGGATCTGACCCCTGAACTCACCTGCCTTTGGTAAGTAAGCACTGCTGTACCCTTCAACATACACAGCACTTAATGCTGCAACCCTGCTGCACATCTCCTAAGAGGACTTCACTGGATGGGGCTGATGGAGCATTTCTGTTCCCTGGTGAGCAGCCTCTTCCCTCAGCAAATTCTTCACTACTCCTTCCTTTGCCGTCCATCACCTATAATGTTCCTTTCCCTAACTTCACCTCCTTCATACCCATTCTCCTTATTTCCATTGCACCTTCTCCCCACTCACCATTTGCTCCGTAAGCCATCTAAAGCCTGCTCCTAAACACGTGGCCTCCCAGGGTGACCCCAAACTCTCCAGTGATAATTCTCCACTTAGAGACTCACCAGATGTTAATTTTTTTCCCCTCCTCTGCATACAGGAATCACAAAACTCTCTGGGTAAAGACTGCCTGTCCTTTCACAGCTGCAAGCACACACTGTACTACGAGTAACAACACTGCAAACTGTGAGCTGAATTTGGTTTATTTACGGTGAACAGCTTACACTGTGCTGCTAAAACGACAAGACCAGCATACCTAGCACAGCTCAGTGTACCAGAACTCTTATCCCTGGTGGTTCTAATAACACTGCCTTTTGGAAGGCTTTTACAAGACATTTTCCATCCTTCTGTCTCATTTTACAGTGTAACACCTTGCAGGCTCAAAGCTCTATGAATCAAAAAGTTGGGACTGTATCTAATGTCTTCCTTTAGTCCCCTTTCTCATTTTGAATATGGGTCCTGCTTTTTATTTGGAGAACCTGCAGAGCTGTGTCACTTGGGATGTGAAAGAGCAGCATGTTTAAGCTGGGATCAGGCTGGTTTGTTCCTTGCCTGTGATCAGAGCCTCTCACAGATGTGATCAGCAGTATTAACCTGCTGGCTTTGCTAGACTCAGACAGTGGGAACGCACAGGGAGAAACAGCAGAGAAGCAACAACATAAAAAACTAAATAAATTTAAGAAAAAAAATTCTTAAGACATAAATGTAAAGAAAACAAACCCCAAAGTCTATTACTTATAGTTTCTTTCATATTCTTGTGCTTAGAAATTAACACTTCTCTTATATTCTAATGGAAAAGAGGGAGAGAAACAGAATGTTTTTCTATCCCAGTTATCTGTGGATAAAAGTTTTTCTGTCTGTGGCCGTGGGCTGTGGCTCCAGATGCTCCCAACACTGTTCCTTACCTGATGCAGTCTTGTCATCTGATGTCTAGCCAGCAACCATGAGTCAAAAAGTCCCTCATCCTTTTCTCGTGATGAAAAAATGCACAACAGAGATGATGCAGGTTTAAACTGACACAAACTATCACTGCTATGTATGCAAACCTCAATGCATACAGACATCTGAGTAACCATCCTACTTCTGCCCAGCTATCCAAGTGCCTTACTGGATGAAGGACACGTTTCATAAAGCATCCATTGCTTCTGCCTGTTCTGCTAAAGACTTGTGGCAGCTGACTGAATTTAAAAGCATCTTGGCACACTCAGCTCAGGATGTCACAAACTGAACCTGAGGGAGCTCATGCTGTGGGAAGAGAACATAAAGAGAGGTTTTTTAAAGTCTCTCATGGCAACACTGTCCCCCATCAGGTTGGGTCTTCCACAAATCCAGTTTGTTAACTCATGAAAAATGTCTCTATGAAAATACAGACTTAGTCCTGCTGATGTCAGAATCACAGAAACACTCCGGTTGGAAAAGACCCTCAAGATCACCAAGTCCAACCAATATCCCTTTTCTACAAGGTGCACCCTAAACCACATCCAAATAAATGTTAAATGCATCTGGGATTGGTGACCACATCCCTGGGCAGCCCATTCCAATGCCTGACAGCTCTTGCTGTGAAAAAAATCTTCCTAATGCCCTGGGAGTTGGGATGCAATCTGGGATATGGGATACATCTGAATGTTCTCTAGGCAGAAGAAATTGGAGTTCAGAAGGCAAAGTTCACTCAGAAAGTTTTAAAATGCTGCTGCTTTATATAGAATCATAGAATGATAAGGTTGGAAGGGACCTCAAGGATCATCCAGTGCCAACTCCCTGCCATAGGCAGGGACACCTCCCACTAGCACAGCTCACTCAAGGCCTCCTCCGACTTGCCCTTAAACACCTCCAAGGAGGGAGCAGCCACAACCTCCCTGGGCAACCTGTGCCAGTGTCTCACCACCCTCACTGCAAACAACTTCCTCCTAACATCCAGCCTAAATCTCCCCTCTGCCAGTTCAAACCCATTGCCCCTTGTCCTGGCATTGCAAGCCCTTGTCAATAGTCCCTCCCCAGCCTTCCTGTAGGCCCCTTCAGATACTGGAAGGCTACTCTAAGGTGTCCTGGAAGCCTTCTTTTCTCCAGGCTGCAGAGCCCCAACACTCTCAGCCTGTCCTCATAGCAGAGCTGCTGCAGCCCTCTGATCATCCTTTGGGACATGGGAACAGATAAAGGAACTTCAATTAATTTCACCTCATTGTAGTTTTACTTCAGCTTCTGATAAAGCAACAAAAGGAAAAAAAGGTCAGTGTGGGTACTAGAGTCTGTGAAAAGGGCCTCCTGTATATACTGAAGCAAATGGAGCTTCCACCAGTCAGAGCAGTCCTTCAAACTGTGGCAGCCTGAGCAGTTGGGCAGTTGAAATTTTCATATGGTTGCTGAGCCAATGATCTGTCAAACCAAATGAAAGGCTCTTTTTTTTTCCACCTCCCCAGTAGGATAAGCAGGGTAAGAACTCTTTCCTCCATGTTTCTTGCCAAGCAGATAAACGGTGCATCCACACCCAGCAAGGGTGAGGACACAAAGAGAATCACAAATGAGGGTTAGTGGGAAAGGAATAGTAATGAAGTCATACAAACCTAAAGAGCTGTCTTTTCTTATGGGTGTCATTGCATATACTACTGTCTTCCAACAGCCTACTGAAAAACGAAAAGAAAGGTTATGGTAGCAGACATGGCAATTCAGATTTACCTGAGCTGTAAAGCTATTATTTAATTTCTAGCAGTTTTTTCTAATTTGCACTAGATTAACAGCTTATAAAAACCACCCCACCCCTTAACCGTGCACGCTCAACTCAACATTAAGAAATGCCAGCCAGGGAGGCTGAAGGCCATTTAATGTTTCCTGTTACTGAGCAAGGCAACTCTCAGAAGCCAAAGAGCATCAGCATCCAAAGGAAAATTCAGGAAAACATCACCTACTAAGGAAAAAAAAAAAATGCCAGCCAGCAAAATACCACATGGATAATTCTGAGCATTTGCTAAACAGCTTGGAAATCTCTGCAGCTCAGAGGAGCTCAGGTTCTCTGATCAGAAAGAAAGGCAAAGCACTCAAACACATACCTAACTTTCAACACATGAAATCAACAAGATCATTCATGTGCATGACCTAAGTACAAGTTTAAGTGCTTCATCCAATCAAAGGCTGTAAGGCACCCAGCAAGAAAAAGCAGCTGAAACCTCCCTCCTGACAACAACTGTGCAGGCAGCTAACAGAAGCCTGGTTCCCAGCCTGGCCTTTCACTGGTCTCCTCTTGGGTAGGCATCCTCACACCAGGAAAGCTGGGCAGCCAGCTCACAGGTTCCAGCAACCAGAACCACGTGCAAACACCACAACTGGCCACCTTCTCCTTCATGCAGGTGTGGGGTTGAGTGCATAAACCAATGGAGGAGGAGTGGCTGTGAAGTTCAAGGTTTATCCCACAAAGGTCCCCATCATACCCTCAGGAGCGCAGTGTCTGAGCGTTTTCCGTACTGGTTTGGGAGTGTGAACAACTACATCGTGTTTACTGTCTCAGCCTCTCCAGAGTTGGAAACATGGGTGTGTAGGAGCATTTGGGTTTTGGTTCCTCTGTTGCAATTTTCATTTATTTTTGATATATACATCTCCACAGTCATGATACAGAAGAAGTGGCTGAGGAACCATCTTTGGCTCTCAGAATAAAGGTCATGAGGTAACCGTGGTCAGCACCTCCCGAGAGCCTTGCCTCTATCCACTTACAGGACTGTCCACTGGCAAAACCATTGCTGTGGAGTCATTTTCTATGGGAACAGCCTTATCCATAAACACTGCTCTTATGGATGGACAGAGATAGAAAGCTCTCCTTCTTCGAGGGTGTGAGAAACGGTTAAAAAACCAGCACAGGACAGACTTGGGCTAGCACTGCCCCAACACTCACCAGTGGAATTCCCAGCGTTTTCATCTGCCATAAAGGTGCACAATTTCAAAGATTTTCAACACAGTTCAGCTAATTTGTGGTTGCTCTGGAGCTAACACTTCGCATTTTGTTACTCTTCAACAAAGTTCTGTCTTCCCTCTGCTTTAAGTGGGGTTATTATAATAAGAAGACCATCCACAAGGACTATCCCGCAGCAATGCAAAGGAACGGCTGGCTCAGGGATCACCATTTCATTACCACGAGGCAGGAGTAAAGCAGGGCTGGACTGCGGGGGGCACTTGTGAGCCTTCACAAGCAACAAGTGGAGGCGGTGCTGCCATTCAGCCCCACAGAAGAGCAGGTTAAAGGAGCGTTTCATAAATACCATCACCCAGTCACTGCTGGAGTGCTTTCGAAAGATCAATAAGTTTAATTCTAAAAAAAGCACTCCAGAGACAGACTTGGTCATTTGTAATGAAACCTTAGGTGGGCTCCCCCCTCCCTCCCTCCCACAACCTGCTTTTATTATTTTAAGCAGAAATGCAAAGTCTTGAGGAAGCAGCAGCAACACTTTCTCTGCTCAGATACAATGCTGCAAGGCAAGCTCTTTCCCCCGCTCCTAAAGCACACAACACTGCAGGTAATACAGATTACAAATCTGCTCAACAAGCTTCGTGGTAGGATAAACAACTATAGGTAAGACAAAAATCATAAAAGAAACAACTAAGTTTAACAGAAAGGAAGAAAAAAAAAAAAGCTCATTTTTTTACCTGTTTTCCACAAAAAGGTTTTCCTGGGAGCAAACTGACTGAAAAATAAAAAAGGCATTGTATCAGACGTTCTAGATATGTTCTGCTGTCCCAATTCCTTCCTTGAGTTTAGAATTACCTCCCCTGTTCAGGCTTAAGGGGGTTTCAATTCATGCATCATTTGCATTTGCAGAAGACAAGAGGGGGGAAAAAAGGGGCAAGAGTAAGGTCAGGCCAGTAAAATAAATTCCATGCATTACAACACATTGCCAACGAGGTGGGGGGGGGTCTCAGTTTGGGAACAAACTGAAACTTCTCAGTCCTGAGATCAAAAGAAGGCAGTATGTGCAAAACACTGGCAATTTGAAGGGGAGAAACCTTTTTCCCTACGTAATGTAAGGCCCCATTGGTCTGCCCTACCACCTCAAAAGGAGATTGCAGAATAGCGCAGAGCTGCAGGTAGGAAGGACAAACAGGAGGAAAGCATGCAGAGCTGACAAGTTCTTCAAAGGGAGAGAAGATACTGCAGTACCTAGCAATACTGTGTGATTTCACATCCTCCAGTTGAGGAGGAAAGCAGCCATACCCACATTGAGATATAAAATGATGACAGTTGTCTTGATATCAACAACAATAATAGTTTATGGCAAAATGGTTCTCTGCTGGAGAACTCCGATCCGGAGAAAGGTGAAGGGTTCGGATGAAATAAATCCTATGGACAAGTGTGTAATTCTTTGAGCATGACTTCATTTTTTATGCAGAGAAATGAAGCTATGCTCAATTTCCCACGAATAATTCTCCCTCTTTTTTTCTTTTTTTTTCCATTTCCCTCCTGTTTCATGTTCACCACACCAAGTGCCTCATAGCTGTCACTAGATTCTATCTCCAGGACGTACAGAAGAAAGGACAGGCAGCGCTTGTGCTGAATTTGAACAAAAGGCAGGCAAAGGGAGGAGGGCAGCAGCAATCATGCCCATTAATCCTGTAACAGGACTCAGCTCAAAGACTAATGCAACACCAACAGCAGCTTGCTGTGTTGTGGAGTTTTGCTAGTGTGGGATATGTAAGGATCTGGGATGTTTCTGTTTGCAGAAGGGTGAGTTAATCACCTACTCAGAGAGCTCTGGCCAACACCAGCAACATCCTGCTCATTTCCAGTGCTCCAGGGGATGCAAGGGCAAAGTCTTCCCTTGGCACTGCAGCCAGTGGCATCCCATCAATTTTCACAAGGAAGGAATTTAGCCCTGAGAAGGCAATGCAGCTTCTAAAGCTCTAATCCACCCACTTAGCATCCACATCAGGGAACATCTGACAGATCCGAGGGATTCCCAGGCGAGCTCCTACCTTGCATCCCTACTAAATATGCAAGGCTCTGGGCTGCACTGGTGGCAAGTGTAAGCTCTCATGATATCAGGAGCAAGTTCTCCACTGCCAGAGACCAAATTGCCACTAGCTACAACAGATCTAGGATTTTCATCCCAGGCTAAGACCACTGGGATCCTTTGCACAACTGTGACACAGTCTTCTCTCATTTTAGGTTCTTTAGCACAACATAGCATTAAATGTGATTGTGCTGACTTCAGCATAGTTTAACTACCTACCAGCACAAGGAAACCACCTCATGGGCTTGCACAACTTCAGCTGTGAGCTATGTCTTCACTTTGAGGTGCAGCCATGTTTTCAAAGCAGGGTCACACCTGCTCTTGCAGAGCAGAGAATAAAAGCCCTTTGCTTAGACCAGAGCAAAAGGACATGCAACTCTCTGGAGGGGGGGTGGGGTGGGGTGGGTGGGTGTTGATTCTGTTCCACTTTTTCTAGCTTTTAAAGAAACTGGGACACAAAGCAGAATAAATATCTGGGATATATATTTCATAGAGCAAGTGGAGAGGCTTGATCCTTTCTCAGTGTCTTGATGGAAACCACTATCAACTCTATTACAGACTTCACGGTAGAGTCTGTAATAACTCCATTTGTCTTCCTGGCTGATGATGCTGGCACAGGGCCACACACTCCCCAGAAGCTATTTTTCAGTACAGGTGTGAGGCTGAGAGGCAGAGAAGACAGGCACTTTCTTATTATGTTATTCTTGCTGCTAAAAATCAGATGGCTAAGCAGCTCTGGATAGCAATTTGGCTACTACAAGGTCAGGACTCACTTTCCTGACCTACAGCATTAATAATGCTCAAATTAAAGCGTCAGGAAAGCTCAAGCACACGGCACAGCTGTTGTCAAAAACACTCTTAGAACACCTGGCTCCTGTTAGCTCAGAGACACTGACAATAAACCTACACAATTAAAAATGCTCTGCAAGCTTACAAATTTGCCTTCTTGGAGACTCCTACGCACAAGACTTCCATGAGGGTGCTCCATATGACTAACTGTCATTTAAAAAATGAGTGTTTCACTCTTCCAGTTTCCATGAACCTTTCAAAATCTCAACTGGAACACATGCATCAGCTCTGCTAGTGCACTAAGTATGCAAAGGGCTGAAGCTCTTGGTTTTAATCACATTAGCCAGCACAGACAACTATTAACACACAGCAACATCCTGCAGTGGAGGCCATCAGGTAGTCATTTTCATATCAGTTAACCAGATGTGACAGATCTTAGGCTTCTGACTAATGGTTACTGCTTGACCTGCAGCCACCAACAAAGGCTGCATGGGAGTTTCACTATCTACAAGTTTATGGTAGCCAACATGAGGCATAGCTCTGTTTTTATTAATTCTGAACCCTTTTCTTGCTAGCCTTTTCCTCCTAGAAGGACAGGACAGCTTGAGGTCACCTTTTCAAATCCTTCCTCCATGACTGTCTTTACTCAGAGCGTGATAAAAATCCTCAGTGCCTTCTGAAGCAGAGGAATGATGATTTATTTTCTCTGAAAGACCTGGCTCTTCAAAACTCCTTAGTCAAAACTAGCCATTACAACTACCACCAGAAAAATGCAAAGCAGAGCTGATTTCCTTTAACAAGTTCCATGTGTGCTGTGGACAAGACTAGTATTAGTAATAAAACAGCTATATTTTTTTTTCCCAAATGAACACATAACAATTGTTAGGTAAATTCATTTATGAACAATGGATGAGCCTTACATGATGCTGGCTCAGGAGGTTATATTTTGTGCTAACCCTAAAGAATGAAATTTCCCCCAAGTAATTTGATTGCTAGTCTTTAGAATCAATTTTCTGCATGCTTAAAAGCCAAACACATTTGGAATGCTCATTTAAAGCTGCAGTTTGAACTCATGTACAGAAAAAAAGAACAACACCACAGGGGAGGTTTATTCTTTTGGGTTGTTCTTTGGATAAGTACTTCTCAACCTGGTAAGAGCAGTTAAGACAAGAAACTTTGTTTGCAAGACCCAGATGTACCAGGTCCCCTGCTCCATTGTAAAAGCCACAAACTCTTATAAAGCTGGTTTCCCACCCCCCCCNGTATAAAGCCCTTTTTAATTCTTTCCCCCCCCCCCCCCCCCCAAAAAAAACGTTTTAAAAAGAAGTTTGTAGCCTTTGAAATTAAAAATAACCTTGAAAACAGCCTTCAGCACAACAGGGCTCACGTGGCGCTCTTTTAATGTCAGCAGCCTGCAAAGCTTGAGGTGCACTTTCATAGAATCATAGAATGGTAAGGTTGGAAGGGACCTCAAGGATCATCTAGTTCCAACCCCCTGCCATAGGCAGGGACACCTCCCACTAGTACAGCTCACTCAAGGCCTCCTCCAATCTGGCCTTGAACACCTCCAGGGAGGGAGCAGCCACAACCTCCCTGGGCAACCTGTGCCAGTGCCTCACCACCCTCACTGCAAAGAACTTCCTCCTAACATCCAGCCTAAATCTCCCCTCTGCCAGTTTAAACCCATTGCCCCTTGTCCTGTCATTGCAGGACCTTGTAAATAAAACTTTGGAGTTGTGCTTGTTCCAGCTCGCTGAAAGAACATTTATGAACTATTTATTTCTTCACCAATCCTTTCATTAAGATATCACATTAACGTGCCTCTCCATCTCTGCCACTTGCTATGACTCTACACGTGACAAGAGTCATTAAAACCTCCAGCTCCCCTTGTCAAAATTTATGATAGCCAACACAACAGATGGAATACTTGCCAGAAAAATAGCATTTAAACTGACTAACATCAGACTAATCATCATAAGGACTACCATAATGATGGCATTATTCATGAAGATATTTAGTTTGTTAAGATCTTCTCGCTTGGAAATGAAGGTATCTGGCACTCCAGAGTGCTGCAGATTCACAGGAAGGACAAGCAAAGGTTGGATGGGTGTAATGCTTGCTGGTGTGGGGGAGTTAAGACATTTTTCACAGCACTTGAAACATGCACAGAATTTGTTTTGTCTCTGCAACCAGACTGCCTTTTCCTCCTAAATTTTGTTCTGACTCTCAGGCTGATAGGTTATTCAAAGAGGTTTTGGTACCTCCAGCATGTTTAGAGTGGAGGTGCTAGGTGCAACAAGTTACAGCAGTACTCTTAACCTTCGTGGCTGCCCTTTGGAGACCTCTCATGCAAGCTCTCTTCATGCATCCTCTAATTAGAAGTTTCTGTAATTCATTTGCTAGAGTTCATAAGCAAGGCACTGATAAAGGCTTGACTGCAGCAATGCAAACAGCATAGAGATAACAAAAATACCATATGATTAATCCCTCCCTGTCTCTCATTCCAGATCTACCAGTTGGAGGATGACAAGGCTTAGGTACCTACCTCAGAGAAACCTGGGGAGAATTGGATTAATTAATGATTGCAGAGGACTTTCAAACTATAAAATCTTACATGCAGTCAGTGGCTACCTATAACAGGAAGCCATTGCTCTCTGTCTTGAAACTGAAAAAAAAAATAATAAAAAGAAAGACATTGTCCACTACCACAACCGCTGATACCCTCCTAAAAAACACCTCACCACTGTGAGGAGTGCTCCACTCAAAAAGGCTCAGCTAGCACACAAGTCCCTGTCAATACTGTTAGTACAGCTCGCTGAAATTCACTGCACTGCCATACTAATATGCCTGCAGCAGCAGAGAGAGAGAGAGCAAACGAGTGGATATGAGAGAGAGAGGGAGAGACATCTAACCCTGCTGATCTGTAAAAACGCTCACTCCCCATCCATTTTAAATGCCTGCCACAAGCCACTGTGCTACTTAGGTCTTGCTAACCCAGTGGGCCACAACAACCTCCTGCTGTGGGCCGTTAAAATGTTCGCTGCTTCGCCTGCCTTTAGAACACAAGCATCTGAAGATAAAAACAGAAGTGTGTTTGCTGTGCAGCGAGGTCCAGCACACCTTTCCAAACACCTCCCTTTCTCAGCCTGGCATTTCTAGCTGCTGCTTGTGGCAGAAACTGCCTTATTTTGGCAACAATGTTCCACCTGTTATTTTTAAACATTTTGCCTCATTTAAAGTCTGCTTCAAAACTCCAAAGATACACATTTATTTTTTTTTTAATATTGCATGAGCTCCTTTGCAATAAGCCAGAATTAGTGAGGTTCATCTAGAAAACAGGCTGCAGAGAGGCTTTTGCAGTCCTTGAAAAACTATGACAGCATTTGCATGAGCTTCACATGCTGGGAAAGAAAGGAGTAAACTGAAGGACCTCTGCTTTTACTGGAACTGTCTCACTCAGGAAAGAACTGAGACTGAAGATAGGGTAGTATTTTAATATTCTATTTTATATACTATTCTATTATACACTATAATATTTATTCATAGAATCATAGCATGGTAAGGTTGGAAGGGACCTCAAGGATCATCTAGTTCCAATCCCCTGCCATAGGCAGGGACACCTCCCACTAGTACAGCTCACTCAAGGCCTCATCCAACCTGGCCTTGAACACCTCCAGGGAGGGAGCAGCCACAACCTCCCTGAGCAACCTGTTCCAGTGTCTCACCACCCTCACTGTAAAGAACTTCCTCCTAAATTCTTATAATAGATATCATATAATTATTTATATAATATATATATATATCCTATAATATTCTATTATATAAATATATATTTATTAAAAAAGTAAAATTCCTTATTCCAAGTACACACCTTCAAACTATCCAATGTATTCTTCTCAAGAAAAATAACTTTGATGTGCATAATTCCAAAACTAGAGCAAAGTAAAAAGGGTATCTAAAATAATACAATTAGTCCTGCAGCATATCCAAGAGTTTTAATTTAAAAGGACACTGCCAAATCTGGGTTTTAGTAAGGGTTTTCAATTGGTTTCTTTCTCATATTCATCTAAGGGGCAGAGCTCTCACTGAGATTCAAGATAAAACAATAAAATGTTGACTCTCACAAAGCAATTTTAGGACCTCATCATTACAGTACTACCAAAAAAAATGGTAATTTTCTTCCCTTTTCAGGAATGTGAGGTGTTACTCACAGATATTTCCTACCAAAGTGTTTTCCTCTAGCAATGAAGCTTGGTGTGCAAGTTCTGATTTTCTTGATAGAGGCAAGAATTGCAATGGCTAACTTTATTCCTTTCAGAATAAAATCATCAGCAACACAACCATCTCTTTGTGATGGCAGAAACACAGTTTCTTCATTGGTCATTTCAAACCACCTAACTCCACGTTTAACCTCTGGCTTTTCTTTGTTCTTGGGATCTTAGTGCTACAGCACTGGCCCAAAGAAATGAAATGATGTGGAGGCGCTGCAGAAGGACAAGAAGAAAATTTGATCTGGCTTGAAGCGAATCTGAACTAACGCAGCTATTTGAAATTGCTGAGAGTGTCCCTTTAAATCACTGCTCTTTGATTAGCAAAAGGGAAGGAAATCTAGACCACATGAACATTCAAAGAAACAAGGTAAGCACTCTCCAGACAACATGCTGGGCCTGATCTCTCCTCTGCCCTTCTCCCTGCAACTTTCATCATCTCCTTCTCTAGAAGCCAACCTCCACACCTTTCAAGCTCCTCTCAGACCCTTCCCTGTCACCTCCAGCTCCACAGGGCAAGTCCAGCTGCTGCGTTTGTGTCAGAGGGGGGCAAGACTGTCTGACTACTGGCAAAGGTATGGCACTATAGAGGCAATTAAAACAACTACTCACATCTTGTGCAAATATTCTCTCCCTCACTCTCTGATACTCCTCTTCTCTCTCTTCAATTGATTTACTTCGTCTGTCATCTCTAAATGGAAGAATTCTGTTTTGCTGAGCAGAAAGAAAACCAGGAGGGTTATATAAGTTGAGCTGTTAAAAACTGCCATTAAGTAACTGTCAGCTGAGAATAATAAATGTTCACTTAAACAAATGAAGCATGAAAACGATAGCCATCCTTCCTGCACCAAGCACCCTGGGAGGCTGGGCACCTGCAGGTTTCCAGTCAGAAAATGCAAGTGGGTTTTTAGAGCAGGTGGCTGAAAAGAGGCTTTTGTGGACCTGCTGTCCTAAAAGTGGGTGTTCTCACCCCAAGCCTGAATGTCATTGGTCTCGACTGCCATGATTTCTCAGCTCTCAAACTGCCTGCCAGAAGCAGGAGGGCAGGCAGCGCTGCACTACCTACGACATGGAGGAAGGAGGAGGAAACTAGGCTGCCAAAGCTCAACTGCAAACCCTAGAAGAAACCCACCAGTCTACGTGTACAAGGAGGAGAAGTCCCAAATATTTGGCACGACAATCGCGACCATTTCCACACAGTAAGGAGCCCTCAACATCGCTTTTGTTGGGGAAAGAAGGGCCATTTGTGCCTCTCGGTAAACCACAGTGCAGGAAACAGTTGTGCTGTGGGAGGGGGGAGAGGAAAAGAGGACCCTCAGCAAGAAATGCTTCATTGGCAATCGGGTCTCAAGAACTGCTCCTTCTCCCCCTGCAACCCAGCAGCTGTTGAGACAGGTCGCGCCGCTTGCCTTTGGTTGCTCCCCACATTCATCACACCCTGGAAAGGCTTGGGGGTTGTTTTTGAAGCCAACTCAGATGCAGCGTAACAGGCAAGGCTGCTATATACAAGTCAAAGTCACGGGGGGAAAAAAAAAGAGGGGACGGGGGGAAGTAAAAAGAGTTCAATGAAAGAAGAGATCAGTTCTTTAGTGAAAACGCAGAGGAGTGCAGCAATGAGAGACTCACTGGCAGATCCCTCCACCAACATAAACTAAGAAAAGAAAGCATCCTCTGCCTTCTTACCTGTGAGAATTCCCTCCTAAGAACCAATTGATAGCAGAACCCTTTTTGATTTTATTTTGTTTTGTTAATAGATGCCACAGACACAGCTTGCACCGGATCGAAAGAGCACACCGCCCGCTTGTGAAGGCAGCACAAACACACACACGGCCCTGGCGCTGCCCTACCCATCGGGCTCACCTAAGGTAAGGTAGTGTTATGGCACAGGCAACACAGAGGGGGGAACGTCTGCCACAGTACATGCACAACAAGCAAGTAAGTTACACAGACAGTAAAAAGATAGTGAGGGTACAGGAGGAGGGAGGGAACTGAAAGATAAANCCTTTTGGTTTTGTTTATTCCTCTTCTTTTTTGGGGGGGGTGGGGGGTGGGGGGGCTACATCAGTTTCTTGTCTATCCATACTGCAATCCAACTCTGAATGGTTACTACGGGAAGGGAGGGGAGGAGGAGCTGCAGGGAGCGGAGCAGCTTGCTGTAGTTAGGCGAGACATTGGGAAATGCGACTGACACAGCCTTCCACGCAGCCCAGAGCCGCTGGCATTCCCCCTCCCGTGGGCATGCAGCAAGTCCTGCGCCAAGCAAACCACCCATGCAACCCCACACACTGCCACGGCTGAAGCGGCCACGCCGGGGCTCGATGCTCCCCGCGGCGGAACGTACGCCAGAGGAGGCGGGGAGGGGGGCAGGAGGGCAGGGGAGGAGGAGGAGAGCAACAACAAAAGAACAACAATAACATCAGTCAGCCCACCTTCGAAAACAGAACAAATTTCAGCAACTCTCGAACCGAGAACCAACCTGATTGTCTTCTTTATCAATACTAGAGTTATCTCGCTTCAAGATAAATCGCTTCTGGGATTCTTCACCTTTTTCATCTTTTAAATGTTCAGAAAACCTTTGCTCTGGTCTGCCAGCAAAGTAAAACATAGCAATAAAAAAATCTTTCTTTTGGCTTTGCTTTGATCTTTTTATTTTTTTCTCAGTGCTCTTTGTTTTTCAACAGAGGCATTCAGTGCAACAGCAGTTAACATTTGTGGTCAGGAGGAGACACTGCCTATAGCTGTCTGAGGCTGCTGTATCGCTGCTAACTGTTATTGCTATAAATAGCTTTTGTTGTTGTTGCTGTTGTGTGGCAAGGATCGGGAATCCAAAGTCTCAGTCACTGAAATATTTAGGCTCTCCTCACTGTGACTGAAGGGCAGGAAAAAACAAATTAACATACTGTATGTTAATTTGCTCCCTTCAGTAGCTGTCACCTCCTGCAGCACGGCTGCTAAGGGAAGCCTATTCACCTTTGGAAGTAAAGGAAAAATGGAGAGCAAGCTTAAGGACAAAAATCGAGGCTTTCCTCACTCCTAATAAACAAAAAAACAGTCATGGGAGGGACCGATAGTGGTGTTCTTAAACAAAATATCAGCTCATCAGCATTAAGTGGCGAAAATATCCCTGAACAACCCTAGAGTATCAATTAGCTCACAGATTTAAAACCACCTGGAGAATTTGTTGGTTTTGTTTGGTTTTTGGTTGTTTTTTTTTTAAAGCCAAACCCCACTCATTAAAAGCTCAACACTTCCAGCTTCCTAAGCTGGTAGGATGCTGTTCTACATTTTCAGCTTACACAAAAAGCAGCACCTCATGTCACCTCAGCTTGCACAACAAGTTTAAGAAGCATCTCGTTTCACCCAGCTGGTCACTGCTAATGTCTCATAGCTGGCAATAACACCCCAGACTGCACCCAGACCCAAAACCATAGTGTCTTTTGCCCCCACCAGTGTTGAAAGGGTGACCAACAGCCTCAAGGACTGAGTTGGGATTCAGATACTGCTATCATTCAACCGAGGGGCACAAATTGCAGGCTCACAGGATGTTAGGGGTTGGAAGGGACCCAAAGAGATTGATTGAATCCAACTCCCCTACCAGAACAAGACCATACAATCTATCTTAGGTCACACAGGAACACATCCAGACAGGCCTTGAAAGTCTCCAGAGAAGGAGACTCCACAACCTCTCTGGGCAGCCTGTGCCAGTGCTCTGGGACCCTTACAATTGGGTTTTTAAGAGCAGTAATATGCTGTGTCACACCAAAAGGTTTCTGTCAGGCACCACAAATCTTCTGCTCTGTGCTCTAGAGATCCTCATGTCTAGAGACCTCACAAGAAGACACTAAGCTTCCACTCACATCAATAGACCAATTGTGAAGAAACCAAAAGGCAGAAGTCTGTGACTTTGTAAATACCTTCCTCTAACAAACTTGAGAGGACCTCAGCCTCGCCTCATTTCAGAAAGGAAAATGACAGCAGATGCATAAATCAGCCCCCACCTTGTTGTTACAGACTTGCACTTAACTAATTAGCAGCGTATTTCAAATCAAAACACAGCACACATTCGAGCTGTAATTACACTCCAATACAATTCACTGTCAGATGCACAGGAAACATTTGTCCTGAACCATTAGAAATACGATATTAAGAGGCAGCAGCTCTCCTGCCTCTCTCTCTCTTGCGTGGATTTGAAGGACTCTCACTTCTGCTCACAATTTGCACTTTAGTGACAAGGGGACAAAATGTACCAGCCCCATTTCCACAGATTTCAAGCACTCAAGAAACCTTTGTCCATCATCCATAGGTACCAGCACTACCAGACAGAGGACCCAACATATGAGAAGCAGCAGACTGGCTGCTCTACTCACCTCCTTCCAGAGAAGCCCAGAGGAGCACGGCATAGCTTTCTAATCTAATGGTTCACTTGTGATGGCTCCTCATAAACAGAAAGGCTACAAAACCCCCTTAATGGATTGCTTGGTGTGGTGGTCTGCCTTTTCTCCCATTAATGAGCACTGTCTGCACAGCCAGAAATGAAGATTCATTCCCTCCAATATTTCCCTGTGACAGGACCAGCTAAGGAATATTTTTTTTTTTCCTTTTGGTTTTATATCCTAAAGCACAAATAAACTTTCTGCAACTGTACCACCAGTGTAAAATTTATGGCTGTGAACTCTCTGCTGAGCACCTAATAAACTATATACCTAACACAATAAATAACTGGGGGTTTAAAATGCAGGGGGAAGAGAAAAAAAAAAAAAGTAATAAAAAAATGGAGAGGAAAAACAACTTGAAAAAGCAATTTGGGAAAATGTCTCCTCCAACTACTAACATATTTAAGCAACAAGGTTTTCATACTTCAGAGCATTATTTTCATTTTTAAAGCCCCATTTCTGTTTCATTTACTGTTCATAAATTGTTAGCACTTGTCAAAAGCTAACAGGAGAAGCGTGAGATCAAGCCACGAGCCTAAACCAATGATCCAATATTGATAAAATTAATCTACAAGCCCAGTAAGTGATTCATCTGCAGTTGTGAAAAGAAATGTGCCTAGGCAAAGAGGCTCTCAGAGCTTTACAGAGCACCATGGTACTATCAGACCCATGAGAAGGTCCTTCTCTCCCAGTCACCGCTGGTAATGGTGGACCCAGAGTTGCAGTGAGGTTGCAAAGTGCATCACCAGCTTGGTTAATGAGGATGCAAAGCCTGAGGGAAGACTGTTGAGTGAGAAATAGGCTATACCACAGCAACAAGCATCTCCAGGCATGCTAACTTGCAGGCCTTCCTCAAACATTTAAAAAAATAAAATAAAAATCAGAAAAGGATATTTAGTTGAAAGGAATATAAAGGATGGGACCTTAGAGCTGCCTTCCAATACCTGAAGGGGTCCTACAGGAAGGCTGCCGAGGGACTTTTCCTAAAGGTGCCTAGCAATAGGACAAGGGGGAATGGTTTGAAGGAGGTGAGACTCTGGAACAGGCTTCCTAGAGAGGTTGTGGATGCCTCCTCCCTGGGGGTGTTCAAGGCTAAGTTGACTGAGGCCTTGAGAAGCTGAGTGTAGTTGAGAGGTGTCCTTGCCCACAGTGGGGAAGTTGGGGTGGATGATCTGTAAAGTCATTCTGTGATGCTACAATTTAACTGTTTTTAAGAAGGTTGATACCTTCAGGGTTCAGTGATATCTGCATGTGCTTGTGGGTTTTATCATAGAATGGTAAGGTTGGAAGGGACCTCAAGGATCATCTAGTTCCACCCCCCGGCCATAGGCAGGGACACCTCCCACTAGCACAGGTCACTCAAGGCCTCCTCCAACCTGGCCTTGAACACGTCCAGGAAGGGAGCAGCCACAACCTCCCTGGGCAACCTGTGCCAGTGCCTCACCACCCTCACTGCAAACAACTTCCTCCTGACATCCAGTCTAAATCTCCCCTCTGCCAGTTCAAACCCATTGCCCCTTGTCCTGGCATTGCAAGACCTTGTCAATAGTCCCTCCCCAGCATTCCTGTAGGGCCCCTTCAGATCCTGGAAGGCTACTCTAAGGTCTCCTGGAAGCCTTCTCTTCTGCAGGCTGCAGAGCCCCAACTCTCTCAGTCTGTCCTCGTAGCAGAGCTGCTGCAGCCCTCTGAGCATCTTTGTGGTCCTCCTCTGGACTGGCTCCAACACTTCCATGTCCTTCCTGTGCTGAGGGCTCCAGAACTGCACACAGTACTGTGTACAGAACAGTGTACAGTGTACTGTACTGTTGTACATTGCACAAAACTGCACACTTGAGCAGGGTGTTTGGACAAGCTGACCTCCAGGGGTTCTTTGCTTCAACCATGCAGTCATTTTGTGGGGCACAGAGTCAGATATAGTAACAAATCTACAGCAGAACAAAGCTCCACCAATACCTCTTGGGGCTGTTTATTGTCTGCTTTTTCTTTCACCAGCTGGCCATTATCATTTACATTTTTCATTTTATAGTTACTTAAAAGCCATCTGCAATCCTTACTTAAACAAGGCCTCACAGACACTTTTCTGGAGTCATTCCTTAAAAAGAAGCCTGTATTTTAGAAGTGGTAGAGCCAGAATAAGCAGCAAAACATTTCTGTGTCCCAAAGGACAAAAAAAGTTAAGATTTTGATAACAACATCCATTATAAGTTTTTTTTTTCCCCCTCTACTATTATTATGGTGACTTTAATGTGAGCTACTTTCATTTACTTCAGTAGAGTTCCTCTCAATTTATCTCTGTGTGACAAAAAACAGAGTTTGCCCCTCAGGCATCTTTTTTGACATAGACTTTTAAAGGACAATTCCTCATTATGTGCTCATTTAATGCTTTTGATTCCTGGTCAACACTTGTAAGTAGTAATGAAAAAAAAAAAAAGAACAATCTAAAACCCTGAGTGCCTTAACCAGGTATTCACTATTTAATCAAATGATTTAAAAATGCATTGCAGAGTGCTAGTGGCTATCAGGATACATGGACTAAGGAAGTCACAGGGCATGTCCTTGTGCTTAGTCCCAGCACAAACGAAATGCAGTTTCATAGACCTCTATTTACATGGGAGAAAAGAAATTAAACACTTGAGTGTGGGGAGGAAATCTTCACTCATTGGGAGTAAGTTAATTAGCTCTGAAATAACAACTGTCTGAGAGGCAGGAAACACAGATGCCACACCAAAAGCACAAAAGGAAGGAGACAAGCACCAGTGTTGCAGGTTTGGTTCTGAAGGCTTTGTCACCACATTAGCAGAGCACATAGAATGGTAAGGTTGGAAGGGACCTCAAGGATCATCTAGTTCCAACCCCGTGCCATAGGCAGCGACACCTCCCACTGGTACAGGTCACTCAAGGTCTCGTCCAGCCTGGCCTTCAACACCTCCAGGCAGGGAGCAGCCACAGCCTCCCTGGGCAACCTGTGCCAGTGCCTCACCACCCTCACTGCAAACAACTTCCTCCTAACATCCAGTCTAAATCTCCCCTCTGCCACTTCAAACCCATTGCCCCTTGTCCTGGCATTGCAAGACCTTGCCAATAGTCCCTCCCCAGCCTTCCTGGAGGCTCCCTTCAGATACTGGAAGGCTACTCTAAGGTCTCCTGGAAGCCTTCTCTTCTGCAGGCTGCAGAGCCCCAACTCTCTCAGCCTGTCCTCACAGCAGAGCTGCTGCAACCCTCTGAGCATCTTGGTGGCCTCCTCTGGACCCGCTCCAACACTTCCATGTCCTTCCTGTGCTGGGGGTTCCAGAACTGCACACAGGACTCCAGGTGGGGTCTGAGGAGAGCAGAGCCAAGGGGCAGAATCCCCTCCCTTGCCCTGCTGCCCACACTGCTCTTGCTGCAGCCCAGCACACAGTTGCTGTCTGGGCTGCACTCACACTGCAGGCTCATGTTGAGCTTTTCATCACCCCAGACCCTTAGGTCCATTTCCTCAGGGCTGCTCTCAGCCATTCCCCACCCAGCCTGGAGTTGTGCTTGGGATTGTGCCTACCCAGGTGCAGGACCTTACACTTGGCCTTGTTGAATTTCGTGAGGTTGGCTTGGGCCCACCTCTTCAGCCTGTCCAGGTCCCTCTGGATGCCATCCCTGCCCTCTAGCAAGTCAGCTGTGCCACAGAAACATCAAGAGTCTGGAACTGTCAAGGCTGACATCTACACAGCACATAAATCTTTATCACAAGGCATGTGTTCCTGACAGCAGCACAGTGCACAGGCTGTTGCAAGATGCTTTTCCAGAGAAGCAACAGCCTCAGCACGTGCAGAAAGGGTAGTTTGGCCAGGACAGCTGCCCAATGCAATTAGACAAATCCAGCAAGTGCTGCAGTGCGGGTCACCTGCAGAAGCCTCACAGCAAAACAGCTGTCTGAAGGAAGGCAACACAGGAAAGTGAGTTCAAAAGCAGAGGCAGCTGCAGTCTGCAAGAATCTGACAAAATTAACTCTGCATTGGCAGTTCAGTTAATGCAGATAATGGAGGCAGCACATTAATATTTCTCTCCTGAATGATCACAGCAACACCCAGGTTGGCAAAGCCCCTCAGGATCACCAAATCCAACTTATAACCCTACTCTACAAGATTCACCTTCAACCATATCCTTAAGCAGCACATCCAAATGAGCCTTAAACATATCCAGGGTTGGTGACTCCATCACCTCCCTGGGCAGCTCATTAAATGAGAAGCATAAAGTGAAAGGTAGGGTAATGAGGCTAGAACCAGGTAGACCACCATGCCCACGTGCCCACAGGATCAGCACCTGGCAAACAAAATGAACAGCTAACAAAATATTCTTGCACAAGCACTCCATCAAGAGAGCAACGAGATGGTGAGAGGAGGGGAGAAACTGCTGCCAACAGGATGCAGAGAAGTTGTGAAGATTTAGGACACTAAACGCAGGTGTTCTGATGGTTTAACAGCATCTTCTTGTGGTTTGCACTTGTCTAACTAAACCAGCCACTCAGTCCAACATCACACTGGCCTCTGTTGTCAGTGCAGACTGTGACACAACATGCTGGCCTCGCTGGCTTTGCCAGTTTGTGAGCATCTACTGCACCTGCTCGCTGGGCTTCATTGGGATTCACAGAATCATAGATGCTTTAGCTTGGAAGGGACCTCAAAGATCATCCAGTTCCAACTCCCTGCCATAGGCAGGGACACCTCCCACTAGTACAAGTCACTCAAGGCCTCCTCCAACCTGGTCTTGAACACCTCCAGGCAGGGAGCAGCCACAACCTCCCTGGGCAACCTGTGCCACTGTCTCACCACCCTCACTGTAAAGAACTTCCTCCTAACATCCAGTTTCAATCTCCCCTCTACCAGTTTAAATCCATTGTCCCTCCTTGTCCTGTCCTTACAAGACCTTGTCAATAGCCCATCCCCATCCCTCCTTAGCCCCCTTCAGATCCTGGAAGGCCACTCCAAGGTCTCCTGCCAGCCTTCTCTTCTCCAGGCTGCAGAGCCCAACTCTCTCAGCCTGTCCTCACAGCAGAACTGCTGCAGCCAGCCCTCTGAGCATCCTCATGGCCTTCTCTGGACTTGTTCCAACACTTCCATGTTCTCCTTGTCTTAGGGGCTCCAAAACTGCACACAGGACTCCAGGTGGGGTCTGAGGAGAGCAGAGCCAAGGGACAGAATCCCCTCCCTTGCCCTGCTGCCCACAGTGCTCTTGCTGCAGCGCAGCACACAGTTGCTGTCTGGGCTGCATTCACACTGCAGCCTCATCTTGAGCTTTTCATCAACCCAGATCCTCAGGTCCTTTCCTCAGGGCTGCTCTCAGCCATTCCCCACCCAGCCTGGAGTTGTGCTTGGGATTGTGCCTACCCAGGTGCAGGACCTTACACTTGGCCTTGTTGAATGTCATGAGGTTGGCCTGCTGGAGCCTCTCCTAGGGCTCTGCATTACCACCACCGCAACACTGCATAAGCATTGCTGTGTCTTTGCTTTTACCCTGCAAACTCCCTTACCTGTAGTACTGTTTTGACCATGGATGCACAGTAACAGTTCAAGAGGGACAGGGATTTACTCAAAGGAGTCCAAGGGAGGGCTGTGAAGATGATGAGGGGTCTGGAGCACTGCTCTGTGAGGAGAGGCTGAGGGACCTGAGCTGTTTGGTCTGGTGTAGAGAAGATTTAGAGGGGATCTAATCAACGTTTATAAATATCTGAGAGCTGGGGGTCAAGAGGGAGAGGACAAACTCTTCACACTTGTACCCTGTCATAGGACAAGGGGCAGTGGATATGAAGTACAGCACAAGAAGTTCTGCCTCAACATGGGAAGACCTTGGTAAGTCTAAGAGTCATGAAGGTGGCACAGGCTCCCCAGAGAAGCTGTGGAGTCTCCTTCTCTGGAGCCTTTCAAGACCCATCTGGTAGCATTCCTGTGCAGCCTGAGCTAGATCCTGCTCTGGCAGGGGGGTTGGACTCCATGATCTATGGAGCTCCCTTCCAACCCCTAACCTCCTGTGATACCCTAAATTTGCAGGAGTCGGAAGCGAACATTACCCTTGCCAAAAGGTCCCAGCTTAACGATAAATGGCAGAATTCCAGCCCTTCAGGTTAAATTATTTGATGAAATTCAGAGCAGTGTTTTTTTCAAGAATGAGGGCCCTGGATTACTGCCTTCAAATAGGTTTCATTTGTTTAGGGGCTGATGAATGTTAAAACACAGTTTCCAAAAGCGAGTGTGGGAATTTAAATACAGATAATTGTTAAAAGTACAATGCAGTTATTTCAGCACAATTTAAAACCAAGTGAGATGGCATTTTGAGCACTTGAAGGTAAATGCCTCATTAACAGATTGCTGCTTTTATAGTATGAGTCACTAAGAACTTCTGTTATGATGATAAAAGAACATTTAAATCCATAAAAAAAAAAAAGAAAGCGGAAAAAGAAGAAAAAAATAAACCCAAAACCAACTCTATGCAAAATAGTTCCTTCAAGGTGCTGCAATCTTTACAGGGCAAAGATGCTGTGTACATACCAAATGCTTTATTTCCCCTGGTTAAAGACTGTAAAGTCTTTTTAACATTTTTTTTTTCCAGGACACCATCTGGGATCTGAGCATGTTCTGTATTTATTGCTAAACAAGGATGTGAAATGTCACAAGTTATTTTGGCAGGCATTCTCCCCCTCTCATTGGGGTGGCAGAGAAGTCTGGCAGGACAGAAAGGAAGAGCCAGCAGTGCTGCATGGAAGTGACGTCTCCACAAGGTTTTTTGTTTAGCAGTTGTGAGATTTATTCTGCCACTCTCACCCACCCTTCAGGATGCTCTGTCCTAGGACCCCATTAGCATGATTTCAGTGGGACTGGCACCAGTAGCACTTCCCATTACAAAACCCATGGTGAGGCTGAAGTCTGCAGGATAGAGAGAGTAGATGTACACTGAATCTCTTCCATTTCAAGTTCTTCTGTGTGTGGACCAAGCAGAGCCAAGATCCTGTATGCTTTCAAAGTACACAGTGATTAAAGAATGTGATTTAATGCTGAGGCATCATCACACAACTCATGACCCTCACAAGCTTTCCTAAGGTTTAATTCCAGAAAGTTATGCTGTTTTCATCCACGGATGCAAAACCTCAGTGTGGCTTGACTCCCTGAGAGCGTGTCTGACTACAGGCTTTAATATTTGGGGGCTAGAACACAGGAATCTATCTCTGAGCTCAGGGGAGCACCTGGCAGGTCAAGGCTGCACTGAATCATAGAATGGTAAGGTTGGAAGGGACCTCAAGGATCACCCAGTTCCACCCCCCTGCCATAGGCAGGGACACCTCCCACTAGTACAGCTCACTCAAGGCCTCCTCCAACCTGGCCTTGAACACCTCCAGGGAGGGAGCAGCCACAACCTCCCTGGGCAACCTGTGCCAGTGTCTCACCAACCTCACTGCAAACAACTTCCTCCTAACATCCAGTCTAAATCTCCCCTCTGCCAGTTTAAACCCATTGCCCCTTGTCCTGTCATTACAAGGCCTTGTAAATAATCCCTCCCCAGCCTTCCTGTAGCCCCCTTCAGATACTGAAAGGCTACTATCAGGTCCCCTCGAAGCCTTCTCTTCTGCAGGCTGCAGAGCCCCAACTCTCTCAGACTGTCCTCATAGTAGAGCTGCTTCAGCCCTCTGAGCATCTTCATGGCATCCTTTGCACCCTTTTCAACACTTCCATGTCCTTCCTGTGCTGAGGGCTCCAGAACTGCACACAGGACTCCAGCTCTGCAGCTAGACAGAAAGGCTGCACTGAAATGCAGCTCTGCAGCTAGACAGGGCTGAAGCACAATGCCTGTTCTCAGACAGGGACCACTTCAGGTCCTTCAGAATGCTTTGCTCTTCTCCTGTGATCAACCTAAGATTATTTCTGCACCTGAGGGACCTGTTTCCTTTTCTCCCATTCTCCTGGATTTGATTTAGTTCTTGATATTAAAGGTGTCTATTGAGACTGAACATCTTGCACAGTGCCAATTTATTGCCAGCTAGTTGAGGCTGGTAAGTGGTAGCAGAGTTTATTACAGAATTCATTAATATTTGATTTTAAGGATGTGCTGTACTCTCTCCATGGTTGAAAATTACAGCCTTGCATAACTGCAAAATTACATTTATCTATCTTAGAAGTTCAAAACTTATCAAGGGAGGCAGAGAGAGGAAAAAAAGAAGCCTGGAAGACTACCAGTGAAGGCAGTGTGGTAGTCCAAAAGTCAACTGGCTAGTGAAGAAGCTAGTGAAATGTCCCAAGCATACAAATTAATACCATAAAAAGTGCTTATTTATACTCCAGGCCATGAACATTTGCCCTGCCTTTAACACAAAGACTTGTGTATCAGAAGTCATTCCTGCAACAATCACTGGCCTGAAGAGATTTGTCTGTTCTTAACAAGCTGTCAGAGCCAGCCTCACAAGCCTACCTTGGAAACTGAGAGCACAAACAGCTGATTTTGCTTAAAGAGACCAAGGAGTACTGTGTACAGTTCTGGAGCTCCAGCACAGGAAGGAGAGTGAACTGTTGGAGTAGGTCCAGAGGAGGCCACAAAGATGCTCAGAGGGCTGCAGCAGCTCTGCTGTGAGGACAGACTGAGAGAGTTGGGGCTCTGCAGCCTGGAGAAGAGAAGGCTTCCAGAAGACCTTAGAGTAGCCTTCCAGGATCTGAAGGGGGCTACAGGAAGGCTGGGGAGGGACTATTGACAAGGTCTTGCAATGCCAGGACAAGGGGCAATGTATTTAAACTGGAAGAGGGGAGATTGAAACTGGATGTTAAGAAGAAGTTGTTTGCAGTGAGGGTGGTGAGACACTGGCACAGGTTGCCCAGGGAGGTTGTGGCTGCTCCCTCCCTGGAGGTGTTCAAGGCCAGGTTGGAGGAGGCCTTGAGTGACCTGTGCTAGTGGGAGGTGTCCCTGTCTGTGGCAGGGGGTTGGAATTAGATGATCTTTGACGTCCCTTCCAACCTTACCATTCTGTGATTCTATACTTTTTCTATTTCTAGTGATCACATCATTAAACTACATGAAACTGGAGGCAGGCAACAGAAGTATAAAAGGTAATTACTAAAAGCAATTTGGACCACCCCCAAAATTCACTCACTCATATATCAGCAGCTCATTTCTGAGACTCCCAGGCTTCAAGACATTATTTCACCTACTACTGACACACAGCTACGTGTGAGGGAAGCACAGGGTCCATTTCAGATTTCTTGATGTCCCTCTAGTGACTTGGAAGTAAAAATGACCAAACAGTACCTTGATGAATGGGCACTTTCCTGCTACAGCTTGGATGAACACATCAAGACATGTGTTGATTACTCAGGCAAGGAAGAGCTTCCCTCATCTGAATTACCTACTTGCTATTCCCTGGCACTCTCTTCCTGGGTAACCTCCCACCTCCCCACACAGAGTAGGTGACAATAACCTTCTAGGTTTGTCAGAACTTAATAGCATGAAGTAGTGTGATTGCAAGGGGAGGGGAGAGGAAAAGAGAAAAAGAGGAATACCATGGAGGGCTTCTGATAAAGGCCTAACTAATATCTCCTTACAGTACGGAACACCTGCAAAGTACATGTCCACCTTAATTATAAACAATTTAGTTCTGATAAATTAGATTAGGTGAAAATTTAATCCTGAAGCTATTAGATCTGATTCATTAACCCTAACATCTCATTTACAGAGCAAGTCATTTCCCTAAGTCATGTATATGGTTTATACCGATTGAAGTAAGAATGAAGCCAGCATTTCAGGGTCCAATTCAGCTGATCCTCAAGTGTACCAAGATGGGGTTTTTCTTTCCTTTCATTGTAAAACAGGCATGTGACTAAAATGACAAAATGTTGGCTCAGAAAAAAAAGGTTAATTCAAGTGTCAGTAAAATATAGAAGAAAAAAAAAATCAAAATAACAAACAGACTGCAAGGGAAAAAAATAAAAACAAACCAAAACACAAACCCCCAAATTCTTGCAGATGAGCATCAAGCAGCAAAAATAAAATGATGAATGTGCACAACTTGCAATAAAACAATTAGCAGAACAGTGGCAACTTTATGTCTGAAACAAATGCCTGTAGCATAATCATAGAATGGTAAGGTTGGAAGGGACCTCAAGGATCATCTAGATCCAGTCCTATGCCATAGGCAGGGACACCTCCCACTAGCACAGGTTACTCAAGGCCTCCTCCAACCTGGTCTTGAACACCTCCAGGGAGGGAGCAGCCACAACCTCCCTAGGCAACCTGTGCCAGTGTCTCACCACCCTCACTGCAAACAACTTCCTCCTAACATCCAGTCTAAATCTCCCCTCTGCCAGTTCAAACCCATTGCCCCTTGTGCTGGCATTGCAAGACCTTGTCAATAGTCCCTCCCCAGCCTTCCTGTAGCCCCCTTCAGATACTGGAAGGCTACTCTAAGGTCTTCTGGAAGCCTTCTCTTCTCCAGGCTGCAGAGCCCCAACTCTCTCAGCCTGTCCTCACAGCAGAGCTGCTGCAGCCCTCTGAGCATCTTCGTGGCCTCCTCTGGACCCGCTCCAACACTTCCATGTCCTCCCTGTAATAGTAAGATGCTGATAAAATCCCTACCAGCCATTAACATATGTATGCCCTGAACTATGTCTCCTGTCACCACGGGATAAAAGAGAAGCAATCCTCCAACACCAGGTAGGAAAACCTGAGGCATTGCCATGCACAAGGAAGCTCATACCACTGCTGGACAAAGACATTTCCTGAGCTAAAGACTAAAAACCTAAGCATCACAGCAACCACTCCTGGGCCACTGGGCTGCTGCAGCTTAAACACAATTACTACTGGGCTGGCAAAAGAAAGAAAAAAAAAAGAAAAAGTTGGTTTTTTTTTTTCCTAATCATGTTCCTAATTTAACCTCTCAGACAGAAATAATCAGATTATTTTTTGTTCAAATAGGAAATAAACCCCATGAAAAGCAACGTGATTATTGTTATGCAAATGCTACATATGTTACTATGTGGCTACATAAACTCCTTATTAGATGTTATTGTTTTGCTGATGTTCTTAAGTTCTTAGTTGCATAACGTATTGGTTCATCCCAAGGCTGAACAAAATGTCTCAGGCACTTAGCAGTGTTATTTCTCAGTCATCAGGTTTTCCCATTTTAGCTGCACACATCTACTGTGATGCATTTCCCCATGCATTTGTACCATATGGCACTGGTGTGCTGATTGGGCAACAGCAACAGTAAACCAGAGGGCAAGTATAAATATCCCCAAGCTTCTGATTATTTCTTAGCAGTCAAAGAGCAGTTATTCTGTAATGGAGATGGGAGAGAGGTAACTAAATAGGGAACAGGAAACTCTGTTGGAGTGTGTCCAGAGAAGGGCCACAAGGATGATCAAAGGGCTGGAGTACCTCTCCTGTGGAGAGACTGAGAGAGTTGAGGATGTTCTATCTGGAGAGGACAAGGCTCCAAGGAGATTTTATTGCACTTTCAATATCTGAAAGGGGCTAAAAGAAAGCTGGGGAGGGCCTTTTTAGGGTGTCAGGTAGTGATAGGACTGGGGGGAATGGAGCAAAACTAGAAGTGGGTGGATTCAGACTGGATGTTAGGAAGAAGTTCTTCACCATGAAGGCGGTGAGACACTAGCACAGGTTGCCCAGGGACGTGATTGAAGTCCCATCCCTGAAGGTCTTTAAGGCCAGGCTGGATGTGGCTCAGAGCAACCTGATCCAGCGTGAGGTGTCCCTGCCCACAGCAGAGGTGTTGGAGCTGGACGATCCTTAGGATCCCTTCCAGCCCTGACTATTCTATGTTTCTATGATACTATGAATGGAGCTGAGTCCTTGAAGAAAAGTGATGCAAGACTCAAGTGAAAAAACAAACAAAGTGGGAGGTGTCCCTGCCTATGGCAGGGGGTTGGAACTAGATGATCCTTGAGGTCCCTTCCAACCTTACCATTCTATGATTCTGTGACACAGACTGCATGACATAAACAACGAGGGTCTGGCAGGTTATTCAAACTATACACACTGTGCATTATGGCTCCATCCACTGATACAGTTCAGTTCTAGATTTCTAAGGAACAACTGTAACAGACATAGCATCTTAACACTGCCCAAAGCACCTGATGCATCTCAAGGGCCCCAAGAAGCCTTCTGACTGGGTCAATGCTGTGTTAACATTCACATACTAACAGAGTAGGAAGAAAACTGAGTATTGCAAGGATCATAACTCACGACGCTCTTGGAGAAAAAAAATAGTTAGTCATAACTGAAGCTGTGAGTATTGGTATGAAGTTGGTAATAGTTATGTTACACCCTCAGAATGTAGGAAAATGTCTAAACACGACCACCTTCTCAATCCTGATGAGCCCTGCCACCCATGCTTATATAAAGGTGTACATGAGTGCACACGTGGGCTGTGCTACAGACATCCTTGTGACACGGGTGATGATCTCAGCTAAATGAAAACCCTTTTCATTTACCAAGCACATCAAACACACTTCACCTGCATTGCTCCACCCAGCTACAGATAACCCAATGAATGAATCTGACTGAACTGAGAGGTGCAATCATATGAAGAGCTTTGCAAAACAAAGCTCTGAAGTATTTCCAGTTCTTTGATAGGAATTAGGAGGACTAGGCAGAACAGAAGGTGGCACAGAGACTTTTTGTTGGTTCCAATTTGGGATGCCCTGTCCAACACAGTCAATTCCAAACTTCTGTTTGTATCCTATTTCACTGCCTGGAGATCTCTGTACATTTCTGTGTATCTTTAGAGATGACAGGCAGACACAGATGACAGGCAGATATACATTACAATGACGACACTCAAGCAGTTTCATATTGAAAAGAAAGCAGAGCTCCCATTTTGTAAGAGCCCTTTGACTTTTTTAATAGTCAAAACAACAACAAAAAATCCTCCCTCATTTTCTAATCAATTTTTCCCATGTATATTGCTGAGAGTAAGATTTCAAAAGCTGGACAAGGTACTTAAGCAGGACTTTTAAAGATAGAAAACCACAGAAAATGGTATTTATTTATTGAAGTTATTTTCCTTTTTTTTTTTTTTAACT
>VWZE01014926.1:13817-70596 GCA_013396675.1 Eubucco bourcierii | reverse complement strand
TTTTTTTTAAATACCTACTGTATTTTAAGCAGTACAACCACGTGTCAGGAAATAAAAGCCTGCTTTTACAGCACACCAGTAGCAGGGCTCAGGAGCGTTGTGGTCCATGTGAGCCGTACCCCTCAAACGGTTCGCGGCGCACCGCACGCGCGTGACTTAATAACCAAGAGTGGAGTTGGACTTACTTGTTGTCACTAATAAAATCAATAATTTCCTGTTCCATTTTCAAGAGTATCATTCTATCCCTGTCAAAAAGAAATGTAAAAGATCTGTAGCATCAACTACTGAGAGACATTTTAGATTAAGAACCGCATCTATCAATGTTTGGAAGGTAATTTTGCGAGCGCTGTCAGCCAGCTTGATTAAAAACGAAACGTGCTCTGCCCTGCCACATCTAAAGGAGGCTCCAGCCTGCTTTGCTGCACCTCCACTGACATGTGTGACAGATTTAGCTCTTTCTTGAGCTCAGCTATAGTCTGAGAGTGCTTCCAGCCACATCAAGCTGTGATCAATGCATTGCATAGGAAGAGTCTGGCTGCTATGGGTAGCTTTTGGTCCTTTTTCACCCCTGTTTTTAATGGAAAATGAGATTTCCAGCTAGCCTAGTTTTTTCACAGCAGAGCTGCTACCCACAGCATTTTGTCTGAGACACATCTTCCACAAAGCACTGATCTGCTGGCAGGAAGACTGGGCACATCTAATCTAGTTAGAGAGCATGATGGAGAACACCACCTTTGAACTACAGCTCCCAGGAGGCAATGCCTCAGCACAACTCAGTCAGAATACTTTGTTTTCAACTGGAAGGTCTCAGATGTTCCTTTCCCCTCCTCAACTCTCCAGCTGAAAACATTAAAAAAATTTCTCCACCATATTTCCATACTTTCATGGGTTTTTTCTGAGCTTGGCAGAGCCCATCACTCCTTAGTTCTTTTGAACCTTCTCATTTTGAGCAGATAAAACAATGCAAGGACCTTTTGTCACCTATACCCCAGAGGCTGCAGAAGCAGCTAGGTGCCCAATTATTCCCAGTTCACCTATACCTGCTGAATTATATGGTGTCTATTCAATGGATTCAATTGAAACAACAAACACTGAGAATCAGTGTATAAACCTGGTCATTCCTTGCACATTAGGAGGCAAATTTAATGATGAGATGAACTCACTGCTTCAAATGAAAACTGCAGGAACACCAAGAGCACCGTGCATAGGGTTTTAATTGCATATAGCATCGCTAAAAGAAAGCTACTTTATACTCCTAGAGAGATCTCTACCTGTAACAGCTGTATCACAGTATCACCAAGGTTGGAGGAGACCTCAAAGATCATCAAGTCCAACTCGATACCACAGACCTCAAGACTAGACCACGGCACCAAGTGTAATACATCACTGTAATATATTACTGCTAATATCATGGAGAGCTACATACAACAAGGTAAGGAAAAGACCAGAAGTGGCTAAATGTGAAATTAAACAATATGGGTGACTGGACAAGAGAGTTGATGAGTTTTTATAGCTTTTTGCTCAATTAGCAGCCTACCTCACTTACATTTTCCCTCATACCCATCTCCAGAACACAGCATACAGCAACAGGAACTCAAAGACCACCAGCTACAATGCAGAAAATACATACCTGGGGTTATTCTTCAGCGTGTTAATGAGAAACTCATGCAAATCTATGCCTGTCGAGTCTGTATACTCTTGACTGCAATCTGTAAAATAAAAGCAAAACACACACACCCCACTCACACACTTATTTCATTTCCACCGTTGCAATGAAGCCATGCTATGAATCAAAATCCATTTTCCAGTTACAAATCTGAAAGCATATGCTCTGAAAGAAAACGTTCATGTAGAGGTCAGCCAAGGCAGACCTATGCTCAGAAGCACCAGGGGGATGCTCACAGTTCCTGTGCCACCGCTCTGCTGAGAACGTAACACCAAAACTAGAGACCAGCAGAAACCTCTGGCCATTTGAAAGTTTCCCCTGATTTTTCCAATGTCACTCAAAAGCCTTCCTTAGAACTACTAAATAATAATATTTTTAAATTAAAAAAAAAAAAAAAGAAAACAACAACTAAAACAAACCAAAAGCAAACCCAAAGCCCAACTTTTATTCATCAGCGTCTCTCTGTCTGACTCGATAAATGCCGCGCACATGGCAAATGAGGCATCATGCCAATGGGAATTCTATTTGCATTAACAGAATGAAATCCCGTGATGCCCGAGAGTGGGTGGGTAATAGGGATGCGTGACAGCAGGCAGAATTCATTTTGCAGCATTGCTCTCTCTCTCCTGTCTCAAAAGTCCACACAGATCCTCAAGCTGGCGTGAACTGTGAGAGCTCCATTGAAGCCAACTGACAATTCACACCAGCTGCGGATCCGCACCCAGGTAAGCGACGATTATTTTTGAGAGCTCTCACTGTGACTTTGTACCATATTAAAACAAAGCTGTTTCTTTGAAACAAACATCAAATTTAGGTAGATCTTTTCTGAAGAAGCCTTAGGAGGCATTGATAATAGATTGCAAAGCAGGTTAAAGGCCATGCATGGCTTCCCTTACAGCCCTTAAGAGAAATTCTCCATGAGAGAGATGCAACTGGGGAGGGGATTAACCTCTGCTGCCTACATTGCACAAGTGACATGCCAATATATTATCATTAGTAGAGAAAAAAAAAAAAAAGATTCTGAAGTGTATTATATAATCATACCTATATTTACATACCTATGTGTTTATACCAACACAGTTCAGTATTCAGAGGAATGATTCTACTTTTGTCAATGGCCTCTGTTTGCAAAGCCGCTTCACTTTTGAAGCAATAAACACTTTCATGCACGCACATTTCAGGTCTTGAATTTTCCCAGCGTGTGAAAACACTGCTATTGGGTGTTATACCCAAATAAAGAAATGCATGGCTAGGAAAAAACCAACCAAACAAACATAGAGTCCTTTTTAACAGTGATTATAGCAATTTAAATATACTGAAATTCACCTTTTGATAACATTCTGATCTTGTTTTTTTCACTGCTTTTATCTTTGTTTTTATCCTTCTCCTTTTCTTTCTCGGAGTCATCTTTACTAGATTTATCTTCTTCTTGTAAGCTAGGAAAACTTGAAAGCTGTAGTTGGATTGATTCCTGTTGAGGGGAAAACAAAACAAACAAAAAAAAAAGATGATCAATAAATTTAGGGCCAGATTTAGGGAGCTTCCCATAGCTTCCAACCTGCAGAGATTAGTGTTAAAATGTGTAGCTAGAAAAGTTGAAGCCAGATACATTTCTTTCCTATTTGAAAAATGATCTTATTTTTTAATTTTTTTTCCCCAGGAGAACAGTGACATCTTAGTGGCCAAATTCTAGAGGTAAGTGTATCTCTTCCCTAATATTTGAATACTATAAACTTTTAGTCTATGTATATTAAAGGAAATGTATTATCCCACACTTTATAAAGTCTAAGGGAGAATTACCAGTGTAATGAAATACATTTTTTATGGGCTTGAAGTAATTCTGCAATTTAATTAATAATACACAAGATAAGTGATAATGAATGGGTCAATGTCTCAAAAATAGACTCTTCCCCCCCCCACCCCCAACTAAAAAAATCCTGAAGGCTCATCTGGACTGTTTTGCAGAACTGAATGCAGCAGCAGCCTGACAAAGCTTTCAAGCTTTGATACTACAACAGTGCCAGCAAATGATGAACTCAGCTGTATACAAGAGGGCTTACTAACCCATCATCTGCTTGGGGTTTAAAGGCACCTATAAACATGCCTGTAGCAAAAAGGGGTGAAACACACACTGCAACCTTCAAATCAGTTGTGTTGAGTGAACTTCTCCTAGGCATCACAAGTTTTCACCCTGGAAAACTCAGTATTTCTGAGACTATGAGCCCCTTTTAAAAGCATTCTTCAGCTTAAAAAACTGAATTCAGACTGAGAGTTGAAGCTGCTTTGCATTTCCTGGTTTGCTCAAGAACTTGTTCTTTCCCACTTTATGTTGGCTTTGTTTTAACAGAACACAAATTGGTTTTACTTTGAAGTTACCCAGGCAAAATTAATATATTTCAAAAAATACCAATCTGGTCAGAGAACACTGAAGGAGTTCTTTTGTGTTCATATTCTTTGGAGGAAAAAATGGCCAAGGTAATATTATATGCTTAAAGCAGTGCACATTAAACCAAGCTGTTGCAAAACTCCCTGGTAATGCAGTTTTCTTTGATAGAAGAGAGTCTTGCAAGCCTGAGAATGTTTTGGCATCAGGTTAATGAAAACCAAACTCACTAGTACTGGAGAAAAATCAAAGAGCTTCCTGACAGCTAGTAAATTCCTTTCCTCCATAGTTTTTCCAAGAATACTAGCATCCAAAACAACAACCACCAAANGGGGGGAGGGGGGATGGGGTGGGGAGAACTACAAATTAGCCACCATGACACATGTAAAGACAAGATCCTAACAGAACAAGATACCAGCATAAACATGCCACAGTTAAGACAGAAGTTTGGAATTTCTTTGCTCCATCATTATTGGCTTTTGGTGGAGTTTGATTGTGGCACAAAAGACTCGAGATGAAAAGCACTGTAGAAGAGAAACAGAGCCCTAAAGGCAAAAATTTAACCTGGCCCACCAGCCTCAATCCCTATTTCTGTTACTTTTGGCAGACAATATTAGCACAAAGAGGGAAGGAGTGGGAACTGTTGGTCATTTGAGGTCAGGATGCGTAGAAAAGATGTTTTCTAACCTGCTGGGTTGTGCTCAGAGGACTGATGTATGGCAGTTCAATTGCTCATTGAAACAACCAACTTTGGAATGTCAAAAGACCCCAAAGGATAAGGACTCTGATTTCCCTGCACTGCCTGGAGCAGAGCGACAGTGCCATTAGTTTTTCAAACCAGGAGAAAAATGTAACTGGCCATGCTGTTCCCAGGATGTTAATCCTAATCTTCACAGTGGTTGCTAAATTGCACTTATGAAAGGGAAAAAAAATAATGACAGACTTTCCACATAAGCACATATATGAAACATACAGTAGATAGATATCTTACATGTAACGGAATACCACTCTATTTGCACTGGAAGAAACACACAGAGGGTTGTAGAGTGAAAGCAAAAGCTGCTGGGTATTTTCTTAGATTTTTATTGATTTTTTTTTTTCAATAATAAAATACAGTGTTAATAAATACATTGATACAAGGTTAAGTATAGGGAACAACAAAAGAAATGTTCAAATCGCAGCAGTACACTTCTTGGTCAACAGTATCACATTAAAGGCAACATTCCTTTGAAGTAAGGACATAGTGAACCATCAGGTAAGCATTTTAAGATCAAGTAATACAGGTAAACAAGATTGTGGTTTGTTTTTCGTTGTTTTTTTTTTCCCTGTACAGGAAAATGAAGGCAAGTATTCAAATATAAATACAAACATCAAGTCTGCAGTACAATCCATACTCAGTATCTCTGGCAATGTACCGTACATTCTCTGGTAATGAATTCCCTGTGCTTCGTAAACCACGGTGATAAAATAATACTTATTTTAAAAAAGAAATAAATTCCAAACTGAACATAAGGTGGTTGGTTTGGTTATCTTCCTCCTCTAAAAATGTGAAAGCAAAGCACTTTGGTTGGCACAAAACTTCCTGTATCCTTCAGCCAGTCCAAGGAGGAGCCTGCAGGTCCAGCTTTCATGGCAAAGCTGAGCCACGCTTGTTAGGATAAGATCAAGGAGAGCAGAAGTGCAATTTCTGTCTAAATCATTACACCAAGCCAGCTGCATCTGTAGGAAACAGATGCTGGGGTCCAGGGAGGCATTTTAACTCCCATAAATGTTTTGATATGGTCAAAGAAACCTGTGGGCCAGTTGGGCAAAGTCAGGTAAGGCCAGATGCCATGTCTAGGAGAAACCCCTTCCCTGCCTGGCACCGGGGTGCGATCCAAACAGGGACACTTGCCTCAAAACCTGCCTGTCTCTGGCATTTAATACAGGTCCTGTGCAGTACATTCTAAACTACCATGCAACGCTTCATACAATCTCTGTATATCAACCTCCTTTTCATTCTCCAACAAAAGAACAGAAAATACAAATGAAAGCAGAAAAGCATCTGGGAGTACTGCAAGTTAAGCAGAAAGCATCTACCTACGACAGAACAACTGATAACATAACCTGCCCATCTACTACTGCAGAAGCATCTTTGTAGAGCAGTAGAAAATGTAAACGTCCTCCTGCTAAACAACCTGGGTTTTGGTCTTCCAAAACAAACAAATAATAATAATTTAAAAAAAATAAAATAGAAAAAAACCCAAAACTCTCCACACTTAAGAGTTAAGAGGAGAGCTGAAATTGTTTCATTTCAAGTCAACGGAGGAAATGTCAGAAAGTACACTTAGATGTGATTTGTTTTTGTGCTAAGCTCAGAAGAAGTCACATGTTCAAGCTCTCTCGATGGCTGATCTCACTTGAACACACGCACATCTTGTAAATTATAGGCAGTGCTCGTGAGCTCTTGGCTTTGTGATTCTTTTTAAGCCTTGCTCTCATTAAGCAAGCAAAGAAGAGTATTTGAGGTCTTTGTTTGTTTTTTTTTTACTTTTGGGGTACTTTTTTTTTCTTTTCTTTGAAAGGAAGACTACAAAGACTGCCACCAGTGTTATTGTTTGAGGGGAGGGGGTGCAGTGGACAGAACTCTACCAGCTGCTGGGAATACAACACTACCAGTACAGATAAACTCAAATACACGTCTTTTGATACCGGAATATCTACACCAAGGATTTAGAGAACAAATGCCACCAGTAAGAGGCATCCTTGGCTCTACCAAGGCATTTTAGAGAGCAAAGGACTTGTGAATTTGATGTGAAGGGGCACATTGAACTGGAGTCTCAGAGGAACCAGAAACCAGAGCATACTCATAACTGTATCTGGTACAGCCTCGAAAGAGATAGCCTTAGAGAAAATGAAATATTAAAACTCTTTTTGATTGTTACTGTCTTTGTTTGTTTGGGTTTTTTTAATATATATAATTTTAAAATCTGAATTCTTTTGAATTCTTTTCCATTGGCTGAAATTTTCAGGGGGTCTGGAAAAAAAAGCAAACAATACCCTGTCATACAGTACAAAACTATGATTTCAAAATAAAAGTTCAATGCTAAACCAGATAACTTCATAAAAATGTCTTCCCTGGCAGATGGAATTCTTTTTTTTTTTTTTTTTTTTTCTTTCCCCCCCAAGACAGACATTGTTATACACCCAATTAAGTAACATAATCATGCAACTGAACATGGAGGTCAACCATGCAGCTAACAGCAATGAGTGTACCTGATTATCATGAAGGTTTTCTGCTCCCGGGCGAGGGGATGACTCTTCACACACAGCAAGACTCCGGACGAGTTTTCCTTTAGCTCCTGACTGAATAAAAGAGAGGGAAAACAAAACAGAGAACACTACTGCTGACCTCAAATCAACATCAGTTATTCCTAAAGAGTCCAAATAACTACTACCCACACAACCAACAAAGTTTTACCTGCCTTTGATGTGGATTCTAAGCAACAAGCCATTTGGCAAATAGGGCAGGTGGTAGGATTCTTGGTTTGCCTTTACTCATTTCTGCTACATTTCTCTCATTTCTGCTAGAGTTCACTCATTTCCACCATAGCAGCAAAGAATAGATAACCCAGTATTGAAGGTAATTTACCAGAAACTTAAAAGTTCCTTACATCATTTAGCTCTGGGTTGGGTTTTTCCCCACCCCCCCTTCTCTTTTCCAGTGGGATTATATCCAAGGAACACTGTGTCCAGTTCTGGGCCCCCCAGTTCGAGAGGTACATAGAAGAGTGCAGTGCAGAGCCACAAAGATGATTAAGGGAATGGAACAGCTCTCTTATGAGGAGAGGTTGAGGGAGCTGGGGCTGTGCTGCTTGGGGAAGAGGAGACTGAGAGGTGACCTTCATAATGTTTATAGATATGTAAAGGTGAGTGTCAGGATGGAGCCAGGCTCTGCTGGGTGATGCCCAGTGACAGGACAAGGGGCAATGGGTGGAAATTCAGGCACAGGAAGTTTCATTTAAACATGAGGAGGAATTTTGTCACTGCGAGGGTGACAGAACACTGGAACAGGCTGCCCAGGGTGGTTGTGGAGTCTCCCTCTCTGAAGATACTCAAAATCCACCTGAATGCTTTCCTGTGTGATCTGGTACAGATGATCCTGCTCTGTCAGGGGGGTTGGACTGGCTAAGCTTTGGAGGTCCCTTCCAACCCCTGACATTCTGTGATTAAAATGTGCCAGTTTCATGGATCTGCACTTGGAAAATACAAAGAGGGTTTGGAATATTTTTTGTTGTTTCTAGAACCTCCTTCCTCCCCACACACTTAGGGAGCTAGTCAGTCTATGCTTCTTTATGTCAAGATTAGGTCATTAAAAAAATATTCCAACAAAAAGGTTAATTACTAAAGGAAAAGGAAGCAGCATTTCCCATCCCCAGTGGCACACAGAAGCATAAGTGCTAACACAAGCACACAGAGAGCGCAGCAGCACAGAAATATGATGGATAAATAAAGGGGAGCCTGACACACTTCATCTAGAGAAGTCCTGTGCCTTTGTGCAATAAGGTTATGGGGTAAGAGAGAGGGAAAAAACCAAATAAATAGGAGAGAAACAAAAAAAAACCCACGACCACCACTCAGGTGATGCAAAGCCACCATTTCAATTGCAGACACACATTTGATATTGTGTGTCCTATATGATATCCTAATCATGACATGTGATTCCAAACAGAGATGGACCCTTACCTTGGATCTCTTTTTCTGCTGGTTTGAGTTTCCACCTCGTTTCTGGGTACAGCAAATAAAAAAAAAAATTAAAAAAAAAAAAAGAAAAAGAAAAAAAAAGGACAAGCAGTTATCATTCAGTATGACAAGAGCATTAATCATAAATAAAGAGACTAGATCACTCCTTAATGATACTTTCTTAATTAGATGCTGACTGCAAAAAAAAATAAATAAATAAACAAAACCAACAAGCAAACAACAGCTTCCCCAAGCCCAGTCCGGACAGCATGGAAAACCAAGAATCATTTCTGCTCACTCTATTCAGCTTAAGAACAGGTATAAACACGAGGGAAAAAAAAAACCCCAAACCACCAAACCCACACTGCACAGCGTTGTGTAGCTTTGCATACAATAAAAATGTAAGAAAAGGCATACTTAAGGAAAGGCTCCCCCTCTCCAAATTCCTCTTAAATTCCAGTCTCCCCCTTTATTTTTATATTCGATTGAGCAAAAAGGATTAAAACCCCCTCCTCATTCGATGAAGTCTTCTCATCAAATTACCTTCTTAGGCTTTGCATAACAACTTTTTGTTGGCAGTAACACCTACAAACCAAACCACACATTAAGTAATTATTCATTAGCATTACCTGGGAATTCATGAGAGCAAGGTAGCT
The DNA here is from genome assembly GCA_013396675.1 of Eubucco bourcierii. Taxonomy (NCBI): domain Eukaryota; kingdom Metazoa; phylum Chordata; class Aves; order Piciformes; family Ramphastidae; genus Eubucco; species Eubucco bourcierii. The sequence goes on along the minus strand of VWZE01014926.1, from coordinate 61,169 downwards.
TTCTAAATCCCCCAAAGAGGGAAAACAGTCAAATATTTCAGCAAACTTTTCAAACACAGACATCTAGAAATTAAAAAACTCTCAGAAAAATTAATAACATGGGCAGCAGCTTGAAAGGTGTAATGAATGACAGCATTTATTTTTGGAGGGAGATTAAGAGGATTCAAAAATAAAATAAGGAGGAAACAAAACCAAACTAAAACAAATCAACCAAACGAATAAAAAAAAAACAAAACAAAACTCAAATTATGAAGGGGATTAAAAAATAAGAGGAAGAGTAGGCAATGAAAGAGATCATAGAAATGGGAAGGCAGTGGTGAGACTTTGATATGGAACATGCCTGTCCACCATTCCTGTCTTACCTGCAGCTCTGTCTTGGCATCGCTCAGCTTCTCCTCCTTCTCCTCCACTTCTGAGCTTTCAGATTTGTTAAGGATACAGTTGTCCGGGTCCACTTCAGAGATGGCAGTCTCTTGCTCATTCACAGCTTCCTCTGCTGTCTCCTGGTTCAATTTACCTTGCTCAGACATTCTTCCAGACAGAAATTAAAATAACAAGATTTGGTGACCTGAAAGGTCAAGATATCACGACATAAACACACACAAAAAGACACTGGAGGTGAATTTTTTTTCCACTATTTTACTGTAATTTTTTTTTTTTTAAAATTTCCAAGTAATTTTATTGCCTTTGATAAACAACCCAAAACATACAACTCAGGAGTGGAAAGCTATGTATGGCTAGCTGAAGAGGGGTACTGAACTGACCACAATGGATAACAGAAGAACTGTGTTAGGTTAAAGAAGCAGACCTCTGACCTAAACAGCCTTGGTGGTGAGCAGATTTAAGGTAAGGTGCTCTGACTCCCCAGTTCAGCCCTGGAATAGCCAAGGAACAAGGAGGGACACTTTGCTATGGAGCTCAGGAGCAACAAACAGCAATGACCCATTTGGACATGCAGTTCTCTGGCATCTCAGTGGTCCCCTTCTCTAGACTTTGCCTCCCCCCCCCTCCCTTTTTTTTTTTTTCCCCCTTCTCTTTTTCTATTTCCTTCCCTCCTCTAAATAAAAAAAAATATAAATCCAAACAAACCAACCAAACAGAAATAAAAACCATGCCTAGCATTCAGCCTTGGGTGCTGTACACAGCAGAAGCCCATGGTGCTCACTATCAGTTAAAAATAAAAATTTTTAAAAGTAAAATGATATTGAATTACCTCATCAAATATATAAATATGAAATCTAAATTGGCAATGAAGCTTCCTGAGTCAGCATTATCAGGCATCAAACTGACACTTCCATTATTAAAATCCTAAGCCTCTTCCCAAACCCCATGTCACTCTCCAGCACTATGAAAATCCTCCAGGAAACTCTTGGCAGGTATTTCTAATGAAGATATCTTAACTGAGCTGCATTTACTCTCAGCTCACAATGGATTGTTGTACAGAAGCTTTAAAGGCTTTTCAAAGTTAAAGCCTATTATTATTTTCTCCCTCTTCCTCTCTCTCCCCACCAGCTCCCTCCTGATGCCTCCCCCACTGATCAATTGTCAGATGAATCTCATGAATAATTTAAGCTTTTCTTTCCCCATCCATTTGGCCTAAGGAGTATCTTCAGGAAAAAAAAAAAAAAAAACCAAACCAAAAAACAAACAACTGCAGTTGAGAAAGGGAGACAGTGCAGAAGGAGGCTCTTGTGCAATAACCTCACCACTTAACAACGAGGTAGTGGCTATTAAGTAGAATCATGCTTTCCATGTTTCTCTTTTGCAGCTTGTAATTAACATTCTGGTATCAGTAATCTTCAAATTTTGTAAGCTTTTTTTTTTTTTAAGTGAAAAAAAAAATAAAATTGCATACTTAGTTTTCAAAGCTTACTCCTTCCAATTTTGTGCTTTGGTTTTGAAACTGCAAGGAAATAAAAGAAAAAAACCAAACCTTTCCTACATAATCATATATTGGGTGATAGAACACAGGAACAGGCTGCCCAAGGGGGTTGTAGAGTCTCCCCCTCTCTGGAGATATTCAAGAGCTGCCTGGATGTGTTCCTGTGTGATCTGCTCTGGGTGATCCTGCTCTGGCAGGGAGCTTGGACTGGAGGAGCTTTCAAAGTCCCTTTCAGCCCCTAATATTCTATGATTGTCCTTTAAGCAGTGGGGACTTCACAAGAAATAAAGCTACACGGTCCATAAACACACTAACTGGAACATGAAGCTCACAAATCAGCTCACACTAAGCCAAACCAAGCTTTGACTTCTCCTTCCTCCCACTACCCTGCCCAGGAAGTCCAACGGTATTGGCTACTCTGCAGTCCCAACCAAAATGTGAACCGTTTGGCTAAAAAATTCACGTTGTGATGAATGACAAGACCTGAAAGCTGTCTTCACTGGTTGAGGATCTTCCTCAAGCCAAGCAGACACATGCACAAAAAGTTCTTCATGGACATGTCACCCCACAGCTCTTCCACAACACTTCCACAGCGTTCACAAAAGCATTTACACCCCGAGTCGATTCGGCTGCACGGAGGAAGCCGCTTACCTGGAAAACTGCTATAATTCCCACTCTCCTTCTAGTGTCTTCTGTTGGTTTTCGCTGGTAAAGTCCACACAAATGGTCAATGACAACGGGAGTCCCATGTCCCCATTAGCAGTTCAGAGTGCCAATCTCCATGCTGGTCCTGCAGAGGGTTTGATGGATCATAGTCAACCTGGAAAAAGACGACAAGTAAATAAGAATGGCAACGAACGTGGTACAAGGTAAGGATGCAAAAGACAGGACAAGATTTCTAACATTAATGACCAGCTCTGTGCAAATCACTTTCACAGCTTGATCCAGCTCCACCTGTCTCAAAACTGCCTGCTTCTTCTCTAATGAAGGCTAGAGCCGGCTGTTCAAGTCATAACAGCTCCTACGCAAGCAGCTAAAATTAACAATTGCATTATGCATTGCAGATTACTCATTTCAATTCTAACCTTTTTTAGTGAATTCCAGCACTTTTCATTAAAATAAGCTTATATACATATTTATATATAAGCTCATCTGTTTGCATCAACAGAAATCGAGGAGGGTATGAAGAAAAAGGACTTGCCTGCTTTTCAACTATGGGTTCTGCTTCAGTTAAAATTTCACCAGCCAAACACCATTGAAAAAGCAGCTCAGTGGGTGCTTCTAGAAAGTGAACAGCTTTGCCAAGGTAGTGGATTGAGAGCTTCACTTAACAAGCCAAATAAAAGTTGAAATGCCCAAGAATGGGAAGAGGAGAAGGAAGAAATCCTACTCCCTGACCAACGGCCACCAGAAAAAGTTGCTTTTGAGGCACTGTGTGAGGAGGAGGAAAAAGGAGATCTGGAAGTTATGATTCAGGAACTAAACCTGGGGGAAAACTTGCATCTGCAATGCAATTTATGCTGCTCACCAGGACTGTGTTTGCCAGCTGAATAGCTGCTCTGACAGAAAAGCAGCATTTTGGGCAGAGATGGACTGATTCACAAGCTGTGGTTGAACTGTCTTGATACAGCAGGCAGCTCTTCTGCAGGCTCGCTTACCAATCACAGTTCAAGCCATTAATGCAAACGCACACACCCAGCAGATAGGATGAAACATGTACCACTCTACTTGGCAGGGGGAGAACCACACCAAAACTAAAAGCCACCTCACTCTAGTATGAAACTCTTTGTTCCTGAGGCACATTTTAACTTGGGCATGGTTTCAGTGCGTGACACCACACTGGAACTCACCACGTGAAAAAAGTTGAATTTCATGCACCTGAAATGCAACTCAGCCTGTCACAAAACTCAAACCTTGCTATCTCCTGGCGCTCAGGCACACAAAGCAGACCAACAAGCAGTTCTGTTAGCTACCACTGCCACCCTGCAAGTCTGTATTAATAAATAGATTTATTTTCTTCAGACCACTTAATAATTTGTGCAGAGTCACATAAAAGAAGTCTTCCTGTTTGGTTGTTTTTCCCCCTCCCCTCCCTTGTTATTTCTTGCAGGACATTGTCAGGATTTTTACCACATTTATGGGGTCACAATGGGAGCAGAGGAACAATACAGAAAATGACACTTAAGTACCCATGTACCAAGCACCTACATACCCAAGTACATGCAAATGCATTTCCTGGAGTCAAAACTAAGAGAGAAAATGGTGACTGAAAAAACCTTTCCTTATAATCATCTCCCACTGTTATCTTTCCCTCATACTTCTGAAACAGATACAAAACCTGAAAAATTCAACAAAACCAACCACAAACCAGAGAAGCCCAAAGAAATACACTGTGGTACAGCTTCACAGAGGGAACAACCAGTCAGAGGACAGACCATCCCAAACAAAACCCTCAAAACTGACTGAGCAGTAGATATATGTACCAAAATCAGGACACACAGAAACTTTTTCAGGGTTCTTCAGCGTTGCCATGTGCTAGTCATTAACCATCCACAAGACAAACAAGCAGAGCAAAACAAAAACACAGACAATAAACTGACCAAACAAAGGGTATCACATCCAGCACGCGAAGGGATCTGCCAAGACTCCCACAAACATCATCTCTGGTCTTGTGCTACAGAGGCTCAGCACAGCCTTCATAGACTGAGTTCCACGTATTGTCACATGTAAGCTCTCTGATGTCAATATATTTTTTCATTGGTGATGTACAAGAAGACCACAGAAGCCTGAATTAAAACAACTCCCCTCTGCATATTCCCAAGGGAAATACAAGCAAGTGGAAAATAAGCTTACGGTGTGCAGCTACCATTTTTCAACCCTGCAATGACAAAGTTTTTTCAGATGATTGCTTTTTAAAATAAAGCCTTCATAATTATCTTCTGGGGGAAGAACAAAATAAAAAAGAGAAGGAGAACTGAGGCATAGAGCTGTCACATACAGCAGACACCATCAAGCTCTTTGCTTTCCCTCTATATAGATTTCCTCCTTCTCCTCCTCCTTCCATCATTAGGCAATCTACGAGCGATGAGTAACCATTTACATGCTATCATACGTAAAATATGCTTCTGGTTGTTTGGGTGAGCTTTCAAAAGGGTTCAGGTTTCCATAAAATACTTCAGGAAGAGTATAAATAGCCAAAAGAAATCAGTTAGAAAATAGCCCTGAGGAGTGAGACGTTCTGATGGGAACTACGTTTCCGTTTCTCAGGCGTTTCCAGGATATGCGGCTGCTCGGTGATGAATGCACTCCTTACTATTGTCAGTCCTGCAGTGACAGCACTGCTATGGGAAAACAGACTGCATTAGTCTCTTCCTTGCACACCAACAGAAATGTCAGCAATGATTTGACTGTCAAAACCTTCGGCACCCAAGTGACGCAAAAGCCTGAACGACTGCACTTCTGTTTTTGGTCCTCAGGTGAAAGCTGCAAAGCTCGTTGCTAGGCAAAACCCACCTTTATGTGCAAGAGAGGAATGTTTCACAGGGCTGTGGGCATCTGAGAAGCAGTCTGTGGCAAAACTGCAGCCTCTAACTCTTTAAAGTACCTTGAGCCACCAAGGTGACTGCCAGACTTGAGCGTCTCCCCTACAAAGAGAGATTGAGAGCCCTGGGGATGTTTACTCTGGAGAAGACTGAAGGGAGATCTCATCGATGTGTGTGGGGGTCAAGTGGTTGGGGCCAAGCTCTTTTTGGTGGTCAGCAGCAATAAGACAAGGAGCAGCAGCTATAAGCTGGGACAGAGAAGGTTTCAGCTCAACATGAGGAGAAACTTCTTTACAGTGAGGGTGACAGAGCCCTGGAGCAGGCTGCCCAGAGAGGTTGTAGAGTCTATGGAGACTTTAAAACTCCACCTGGATGTGCCCCTGTATGAATTACCCTAGAGGATCCTGCCTTGGCAGGGAGTTGGACTCGATAATCTCTGGAGGTCCCTTCCAACCTCTAAGGTTCTGTGATTCTGTGAGCATCTCACATGGCAAGGCAACAGAAAACACAGGTGGCCACCAGGCCATTTGCAGAACCACTTTAGTGGAAACGTTTGCCCAGAATTCATAAGCACCAGCTGATCAGCATTCACTGTGGGATGCAAATGCTGGGGTTTTTTTTTTTTCATAAGCTGCTCTCTTTATTGACAGGATTTTCACTTTAGATGCTGAGGATAATGCTGAGCTTGAGTAGCTACCGCCAGAGCTGGAAGAGAAAGGGATGGGAGAAGGCGTGTATGGTCACATACCTTCCTACAACACATACCACGCAGATTCCAAGAACAATCTGTGGGAAGGAACACTTCATTTAATGCAGAAGTTTAAAAACTATCCCCAGAAGAAGAGCTGTCAAAAAAAAAAAACAACTGACAAAAAAACCACCAAACCCAAAACCACAGAACAGAAAAACAAGAAAAGACATCAGAAAGGCCACCTCAAAGCACTTCTGAGAGCTGACCATTGGTTGAAATCCAAGAGAGACAAAGACCTGAGAGCCCACCACAGCAGAGGAAGCCCTTTCTGTATTAGGTATCAGGAAATGTTTTGATGGTCTCAAAAGCATCACATACTGGAGCAGGGACTATGAGATCTTCACTCTTCCAGTACCAACATGTCCTCCCTCACAAGAGAAGATCAGCAGGCTTTAAGGCCAAACAACACACGCCTAAGCAAGAGCAGGAAGCAGCAGCAGGCAGGACTGATCCCTGCCAGAGTGAAACCCAAGGGGTTTTCCTCCAAATAAAATTGTAGTGGTAAAACCATCTGAGCCTGAACAGTTCCTGTAACTACAAACAGGTTGATGATGTTACCTACATATCAGGAACCTTTCTATCCTTGGGTGATCTCCCACTTGCAAGTATGAGCCCCTGAGCTGGAAGCAGTGACGTCAGTCATCATTTCAGGAAAGCAAAGCACACCTCATCCATACAGATCAAGTTAGCTCTGACTCATTATTGCTAATTCAGACTCCTGCAAACCCTTGGAAAGGGGTTATGGCATTATCTCAAGATTATCAGTACACACAGCCCTCACTCTTGCTAAACTCTCATGGCAGAAAGCATAAAGAGCAGCATGGCCAGCAGGGCAAGGGAGGGGATTCTCCCCCTCTGCTCTGCTCTTGTCAGACCCCATCTGGAGTTCTGTGTGCAGTTCTGGAGCCCCCAGAACAGAAAGGACATGGAAGTGTTGGAGTCAGTCCAGAGGTGGCCACAAAGGTGATCAGAGGGCTGCAGCAGCTCTGTTATAAGGACAGGCTGAGAGAGTTGGGACTCTGTAGCCTGCAGAAGTGAAGGTTTCCAGGAGACCTTAGAGTAGCCTTCCAGGATCTGAAGGGGGCTACAGGAAGGCTGGGGAGGGACTATTGACAAGGTCTTGCAATGCCAGGACAAGGGGCAATGGGTTTAAACTGGTAGAGGGGAGATTTAGACTGGATATTAGGAGGAAGTTGTTTGCAGTTGTGAAGGTTTGGGAGTTCCCCACCCCCCCACACTTTGTAAAATGACCCAGACTAGCACTCAGTCGGCTGGAAGTTAAATGATGAAGCTATATTTACAGCTTTGCACAATGTACAGCAGATATTTACACTATATACAGAATATTTACAGAAATATACAAGTAAAAGGTAATACAGCAACACAACTCCCCTCCCAGAAATCAGAGACCCCAGGAGGGGCTCCCAACCACCCTTCCACCTTCTCCCCACCCCTGTACCTTACCCCAAGGTTTGCCTTACGTGCAAGGTAAATTAGGAGGATCGGCCAAGGGAGTTAGAAGAAAAGTGGTTAGTGAGGATTAATCAGCAGAGGAGCCAGAGCCCAGAAGCTGCTAGATCCCACCAGCAGCTCCTGTTCCAGCAAGCAACAGACTGACCTATCTAATGTTTTGGTTAGTGTTCCCAAACAATTCTCCAGCAAGCGTATGAGTGAAGTAGACATCATGATGTTTTCCTTTCACAGCCTATAGTGAAATTTTCTCCATTAAAATATTCTAATTAGCCTCAAACCAGCACAGCAGTGAGGGTGGTGAGACATTGGCACAGGTTGCCCAGGGAGGTTGTGGTTGCTCCCTCCCTGGAGGTGTTCAAGGTCAGGTTGGAGGAGGCCTTGAGTGAGCTGTGCTAGTGGGAGGTGTCCCTGCTTATGGCAGGGGATTGGAACTAGATGATCTTTGAGGTCCCTTCCAACCTTACCATTCTATGATTCATTCTATGATTTAATTAAATATTCCAGTTGCTACCATCAAGCAAATCCAGGAAAATCTCAGGGGTCACACTGAAACCACTCTGTGGTGGCTCCTACGGAAATCTTCAGCATACAAACCCTACTGTTAAAAATACAACGAAGAAACAAACAATCAAAATCAAACAAAGCCACCAATCAACCAAAAAACAAAACAATCACAACATCAATCCTCTCCAAAAAAAATTTTTTTTTAAAAAAAATGCTGCAGTTGTAGTTTGAAGCCATTAGTACTCCCTTGTCTGTCCTGGTCTTCAGGACCTACATCATCAGACAAGCAAGCCTGTGAGCTCTTTCCAACACAGAGATTCTTTCCTTCCCACAGAAATGTGTGTGCACTTGGGAGCCAAGTCTGCTGCCGTTTGTTACCACTACAGCTTAATAATCCATGTCAGCTCTCACACCAAAATGTTTCAGTGTGACAAAAACCTGGAAATAAAAATCAAAATGAAGGCTGTGAAATATGTGGAATCCTACAATTGCCCTGGCTGTTAAGAGACTGAAGAATAAACCTTAAAAACACAAGGGCAGAAGCCTTATTTATTTCCCTCTTCCTCTTGCCTTCACTTTGTGCCCTCTCCATTATCACCACAAAGACAGATACTGTGATTGCTTACATTTTCTGCTCAAACCTTTGCAGGTAGAGGGTTATTGAGCCTCATTTATTGTTTGCACTTCAATACAGACTGTCCACAGACACTTTTTTTTTTTCTCCCCAGGAGTTACAGAAACATGAGAATCTCTATACAAGCAACAGTGCAGAGGTCACTGACCCACCTTAATCAGGCCAGCAAACAACTGGGGTCAAATAATGTGGTGAAAACAGGGCAGAATGAAATACACCGGATTAGATTTCAGAACCTAAGCAACGACCATGTGTCCTTTAAAGGGGGTGATCAGAGAAGCAGCATCCCAGTTGAAGTTTCTATCATGAAACAGCACTGACTTTCCTCCTAACCTGCACGTGAAATCCAGGATTTGCACATTAGAGTGGAGACGAAAACAGATCAACAACAAAACCAAATGACAACCAACCCCCCAGCCCCAGCCAAACCACCCAGAAAGAAAGCAGGGATTTTATTTTTGTGGTTTACACCTGGCTCCTCTTGTTCCTAAGACATGGTCACCAATATTTTTTCCACTTTAATCCCCTGTCACAAGGCCTCATGTCAGTCTCATCTTCTCTCACCAAGCAATAGTGATGATGTTGCCTCTGGCTCAGTTTGTCTCAGCAAAGCTAGAACAACAAATAAAAATGGTCAATAGGGAGAGCCCTGTTATTGTTTTGGTACTTAGGAAAAGGCAAAAGAAATGCTCTTTTAGTTGTCACAGTGACCACCTAAAGTCTTCCAGGATCACCAGAAAAAGGCTTTGAGTGTGACCTGGCTAACAAATGCCAATCAGACAAGTTTACTAGGAACCAAGTAACCCAAACTTTTATCAAGTTAATAAGATGTACAAATTGGCAACCCTGAAATGCACCTCCGGCACCGTCTCATGTGTTTCAAACACATCTGCCAAGTTGTATCTTGTTCCCACACATAAACCTGATTTTAGTTCCTTTTGGAAAAGGCTTTTAAAAGTTCCTTTTAGTTCCTGAAAGAACTTCCTCCTAACATCCAGTCTAAATCTCCCCTCTGCCAGTTCAAACCCATTGCCCCTTGTCCTGGCATTGCAAGACCTTGTCAATAGTCCCTCCCCAGCCTTCCTGTAGCCCACTTCAGATCCTGGAAGGCTACTCTAAGGTCTCCTGGAAGTCTTCTCTTCTCCAGGCTGAAGAGCCCCAACTCTCTCAGCCTGTCCTCACATCAGAGCTGCTGCAGCCCTCTGAGCATCCTTGTGGCCTCCTCTGGACCTGCTCCAACACTTCCATGTCCTTCCTGTGCTGAGGGCTCCAGAACTGCACACAGGACTCCAGGTGGGGTCTGACAAGAGCAGAGCAAAGGGGCACAATCCCCTCCCTTGGCCTGCTGCCCAAATTGCTCTTGATGCACTCCAGGACTCGGTTGGCTGTCTGTTTAAAGAAGCCAACTCCTTTTAATGCAAGCATACAACATATCCACATCTGTGCCTACTCTAATTTCTACCAACTGACAATATGCTCTGGCATTTCTTGACACCACAGTGGGGTTTGATCTTGGAGGTCTTTTCCAACCAAAACTATTTCATAATTCCATTTCTCTCAGGCTATTTTTCCACCATGACCATCCTCTGTGCAGACAGGAGAGCCTCTACCCGTGGATGCACTAGAAGAGTTTTGTTTCCTATACCCCTAAAACCACCTTAAAAGTCAGTGAAGATAAGGAAATGCCAGAAGGAATGTGACCAGTATGAAACACTGATGAACAGCACAGCACTAGAGCCTGGATTCCCCAGAGAGAGGTCTCAGCAGCACTGAGGGCAATCAGAGCCTGGCAGCTGTCACAGAGTGACATGACTGCAGGTACCCAAAGTCTGGGTAAGGTGACTGAAATCATCCATGGTACATCATGATATGCTGATAGCCATAGTGAAATCTGGAAGAATATATAGCTTACATTAAGTTTAATCTGGAGAAAATGTATCTATATATTTTAGTTTAATGCAGAAGTTCCTGAGACATCTTTTTTTCTCTAAGTCAATCTATCCCTACTCTGCCTTTGACAGACTCTGCCTCCCCTTTGACATTTCTTGGGTCACAGAATCACAGAATGGTAAGGTTGGAAGTGACCTCAAAGATCATCCAGTTCTAACCCCCTGTCATAAGCAGGTCATCTGTGGTGACCCAAGAAATGCAACCCATTTTGCTTTACATATTTATTTACTCAGTCCCTCTCTTCAAGTTCGAGGACTTCACTTGAAAATCCAAGAACCATGCAGCTCCACTTTGAGCATCCATGCCTTTGAAGAACTCTGTCTGAGTAGCCTGCAGGTAGCAAACAAGTTGCCAGTCACCTCAGTAACCACCACAAATCCATCCTGCCAAACACAAATCACTTGAATCCTAGAAGGATTTCAAAAGGATATAGACAAATCCTAACCAAAACAAAGAGTGTGGGCAGCAGGTCAAGAGAGGTGATTCTGCCCCCTTACCCTGCTCTTGTGAGACCTCACCCTGAATACTGTGTCCAGTTCTGGTGTCCCCACCATAAGGAGGGCACAGAGCTGTTGGAATGAGTCCAGAGGAGGCCATAAAGATGGTTCAAGGGTTGGAGCACCTCTGGCAGAAGGATGGGCTTAAGGAGCTGGGGGTGTTCAGTCTAGAGAACATTCCAAGGAGGTCTTAGAGTTGCCTTTCAATACATGAAGGGATCCTACAGGAAGGCTGCAGATGGATTTTTCAGAAGGGTGCCTAGCTATAGGACAAGGGCAAATGGTGGTTTGAAGCTGAGAGAGAGCAGGGTTAGATTGGAACTTATGAAGTTGTTCTTCAGTAGGAGGGTGGTGAGACTCTGGAACAGGTTGCCCAGGGAGGTGGCTGCCCAGATGTGACTGCATCCTCCCTGGGAGTGTTCAAAGCCAGGCGGAATGAGACCTGGAGCATCCAAGTCTAGTTGAGAGGTGTCCCTACCTATGGTGAGGAGGTTGGAGTAGATGATCTATAAGGTCCCTTCCAACCTAAGCCATTCTATGACTCTATGAACTCTGTACACTATGCAAACTTTGCACAAAACTTTCAGAGCAGCTTCTCCCAAAGGAAAATTAGGACGTGGATGGCCCATAACTTAGGATCAGTTCTTCCTATATCACAAGTGGATGGAGGCATTAACAGAATGAAAATGCCACAGGGCTACAGCAAATATCACTCAAGTCTCACACAGGTTTTAGCTGATTTTTTTTTTCTCCCTTTCCAATTCCTATAATGACCTCTATATTTCATCCTGCCATTTCTTGACAAATTAGGTGCATTTTCTCTAGCAGTGGCTTGATTGGTAAACCCTGAAAGAAAATAATTGCTAACAGCAAAGCAGCATTATGCTGATGAAACAGACCTGCACTTAACAACTAGACTTACCCTAGCAGACAAACCTTGACTGCAAAACAGCAAAAAGCTTTCACATCAGAATTAAAAGACAAAAAAAATAAAACACAGACATGTTTTTCCTTCCCAAAGTCTCTTGATTACTAGAGTTAAACATAGCAGCTACTCCTGTATGTCATGATACCACTTTCTTAAACAAAAGTAGATTGGAGCTAAAGAAAAATTCCTCTTTCTATTAAAAAAAAAAAAATTATATAGATATAGATAAATAGATAAAAATGCATATATAAAGCATAAGAATATATAAAGCATAAGAATATATAAAGCATAAGAATATATAAAGCATAAGAATATATAAAGCATAAGAATATAGTATATTAAAATATCTCTATATAATATATAGAAGTATTAATGAAAACATATATCTATATAAGGTTTAAGAAACCCACCACAACCACCACCAAAATCCATCCCACTCTATGAGGTACTTCCTTCTCCATTTAACTTTGCTGCTTGGAAACACTGCAATTATACTCTTCATATTCAAAGACAAATGGTATCAAGCTTGTTTTAATGCAGAGTAATTTTCCCAGCTCATGTTCCAAATAGTCTGCAGAGTTATAATTCAAGTCTCCTCTGCCAAAAACAACAAAGGTTGGACCCTTTGAGATTTCCCATAAAAGATTGCTTAATGTTTTTTAATATTTCATTATCAAGAACACTCCAAAAAACTTCTTCTTGACTTTGTTAATCAGAATATATTTTAGACTACAAAACACTTAGTTGATGGCTTCTTTTGGATACTAGTGGACCTGGGGTCTACTAGGGTAGTTAATACAGACAAGAATCTCAGCAAGNAACCTTACCATTCTATGATTCTATGATTCTAAGTTGGCTTATTTTGCCAAACACCACAATTCTAAACTCCTGCAAGAGGTATAGAGAAGATTTTTGACATTTTTAAAATCAAATCTGGAGATGTCTCCTGTTTTAAATTTGAATGTACTAAGGACAGATCCACACACCCCTGTTGTCTCATTCTTTGAAGTCCTCCTGAAGAAAAAAAGAACGTTAGGGCAGAAGTCCTGTCCTAATAGTCTAGAGAAACTACAAATGGACATAATAGAATCATAGAATGGTTTAGGTTGGGACCTCAAAGATCATCTAGTTCCAACCCTCCATCTTAGGCAGGGACACTCCCCACTAGAGTCATAGAATACTAAGGTTGGTTAGGACCTCAAAGATCATCTAGTTCCAACCCTCCATCTTAGGCAGGGACACTCCCCACTTGAGTCATAGAATAGTAAGGTTGGTTAGAACCTCAAAGATCATCTAGTTCCAACCCCCCCATCTTAGGCAGGGACACTTCCCACTAGAACAGGAGTAAGTATCTATTATTTTTATATTTTATGTACACTTTAGGTAGTTAATGCACACATTTATATTGTAATAGATGCACATTTACAGTGTACATAGATAATGATCCCATTCTGTTGATCCCGTTTTGGTTTGTTTCAGGCAACACAGCGAAGCAGCAAACGCCACACACAACAAAAATAAGCCTTAAGCATGCTATGGGTCATATTCAGTGCTCTATATTGCCAGTGGGGCAAAAGGAAATGAAGAAAAATGGTAATCATAAATATAAATTAGAAGTGAAAATGCCTAATGATTAAATGTCTGTTATAAAAGCTGCTCAAACTATTACACATTTCTGCACAACACTCCCAGCATCTAAGTGCCAAATTTCCTTAGCTTAGGCTCACTTGTAGAAATCACTTGCAGCAAATCAACATTTCCAACTTTTGCCAGTTCCCTTGCCACCTCTAAAAATGGTGTTAAGAGATTCACCCCCTGTGTTATAACACATCTTAAGATACATAACTGATAGACATCCCATTTCCTTGTGAGTAGTATTAGTACAATAGACTGCGATCAACAGTGCAATCGATTCCTGAAGAAATAAATAAAAGCCAAATAAATTCCAACAACAGAACACCAACCAGGTGTTTTATACTGACAGTTAGCAAGAGGAAGAAATTCTCTTCAAAGGTTGTTACAATAGTCAAGAGTCAAAAGGCAGAAACTCAGGCTTACAGAACTGGCAGTGTCAGTTCAGAGATTCGCAGCTTTGGCTTCTGAAAATACCTTGCCAGAAACCCTGTGGTTTCTGCATTATGTTTGCCTTTTCTGCTGGGTACTTCCAGGCTCTATGTGAACAAAAGGAAAGGCACAAAAAGTGTTTTGAGGTCTGTTTGTGTTTTGCAAGGAAGAAATTCTGACATATGTAAGAGAGAGAGCTAAGCAGTTATGTCAAAAACACAACTGGCCATTCCCCATGCACCTAACCAGAAAGCCTCACGACACATGAACTAATAAAAGAGAGCAATGAATAGAACTAATAAAAGAGAGTAATGAATACACAGTAGAAATCACATATTCAAGTCAATGTCTCCAGGGAATATGCCCTATTAAACAGGAAAAAAAATTATATATTTAATCAAAAAGGACATTCAAAAGTAATCATAAAAACAGAGAGGGTTGGTTTTTTTTCTTGCAGTACTTTAAATCTTGTTATACAGATCAAAGTCTCTACAAGTTCAAATATGATTTTAAGAAAATTTCTATAATATCCAAAATTGTGTTTACCTGCTGTGAAACAATCTGTCTTACTTGGCACTAGAAACCACTAACTACATCAATGATCTAAAAATACTGAGATTTAAAGGACAGGAGAGAAGTAGGGTATTGAAGTGCCAGAGCCTGTAATACATTTGATTTCCAGTGCAGGATGGCCATATCATCCCATTCTCCCACTGCTGTGCTCAGTAGCAGAAAGGAAACAAAAAGCAGGATTTTAAAACAGTGCTGAAATGGTAGAGGAAAAAATACCTCATGAAGTTAGGAAAGGGTGGTGGGACTTTACTGACAACAGCAAAGTGATATGCATCAGAGACAGCTCCATGCTACAGATTCTCCAAAGCAAGGATGTATGGCCAGGCTTGGGTCCCAGCCTGGACCTTAAGCAAGACCATCAAATGAGACCTTCATTTAACAGTCTTTGGAAAAACAAAAGGCTTTCAGAAATACTCAGAATCACAGAATCTCAGGGGTTGGAAGGGACCTCAAAAGCTCATCCAGTCCAAACCCCCTGCAGAGGAGGATCACCTAGAGCAGATCACACAGGAACACATCCAGGTGGGGTTTGAATATCTCCAGAAAGGGAGACTCCACAACCCCCCTGTGCCAGGGTTTTGTCAAGAGGCACCTCTACGATTTCACAATTTAAATGAGTACTTTAGAACTTCAGTTGCCTTAAATTCTTCATTCAGAGTCAATATGAAATTGTAGTTTCTTTTGTGGTAATTGTGTTGGTTTGAGGTTAGTTTTTAATGAAGAAAATTAGATTATAGGCTGTGAAAAAGCAAACACTGGTGGTGTCTGCTTCACTCAGGCTTGCTGAGATCTATAAGAACAAGAACACAAATATAGATAAGACACAGAGAGTCTCTCTCTAACTGCTGGTTTGGTCTTGGCCTCTCTGCTGAGTAATCTAACTAACCCCCTAATCTGCTTCTAACCCCCCTGGCTGATCCTCCAAATTCATCTTGTACCTAAGGTAGACCCGGGGTAAGGTAGAGGGATGGAAAGAAGGTTGAAGGGTGGTTGGGAGCCCCTCCTGGGGTCTCTGATTTCTGGGAGGGGAGTTGTGTTTCTGTATTCCCTTTAACTTGTCTATGTCTGTAACTATTCCTGTCTATTGTGTGTATCTCTGCTTGTATATTGTTCTAAGCTGTAAATAGAGCTTCAGTCCTTAACTTCCAGCTGGCTGAGTCTAGGTTGGGCGATTCCACAAAGAGCAGGGAGGCAGGGAACTCCCAAACCATCACAGGTATTAACCACAAGAGGAAGAACTTCTTTACTGTAAGAGTCCCAGAACACTGGCACAGGCTCCCCAGAGAGGTTGTGAAGTCTCCTTCTCTGGAGACTTTCAAACCCTGTCTGGATGTGTTCCTATGCAACCTCTGCTAGATTCTTTGGTCCTGCTCTGGCAGGAGGGTTAGACTCAACAATCCATGGAGGTCCCTTCCAGCCCCTAACATTCTGTCATCCTATGACCCACATAATCTAGTGACTTCTTTTCTTTATTTCCTTCCACATTCTAAACATTTTTTTTTTCCAGAAGTCCACCCATGAATTCAATGTTTTTTTCTCCTATTTAATCATATTTTGAGTCATGCAAGAACTGAAACACGAAGCGTGTTTGGTCAGTGCTTCACATCTAACGCTGTGCTGTTGGAGCCTCAGGATTTATTCTGATACAGCCGGATTGTCAAACGCTGATAAAACATGACACAGCTACAAGAAAGGGCAAGTCAATAACCACTGCTGTCACTTAAATCCAGTTCTGGGGAGCTGTGATCCTTCTTGCAAATCACCCTTCCTAGTACAGAAGACCTTATCCTTGGCATGTTTTACTGGAGCATGTCAAAGCACAACGGCAAGAATTTATGCCCTTGTCTTCCCTTTTGACATTTAAAAAAACCCCAAACTTATCTGCCTGAGAACTTTCTGCAAAAGATGGTTCAAGGAGTAAAAAGTATCTTGCTCTACGTTCTGCTTAATTTATGGCACGCTCTATAACAAAGCAAATCTGATCAAATGTTGATTTAAAACCCTCTAGCCACTGTACAGTTTGAAATACTGAGGAAGAGGGAAAGAGGGAAGGATTGTGGTTTCATAAAGAATAAAGTCAAGGAACTAATCCACAAAATACTTCTTCACAGTGAGGGTGGTGAGGCACTGGCACAGGTTGCCCAGGGAGGTTGTGGCTGCTCCCTCCCTGGAGGTGTTCAAGGTCAGATTGTATGAGGCCTTGAGTGAGCTGTACTAGTGGGAGGTGTCCCTGCCTATGGCAGGGGGTTGGAACTAGATGATCCTTGAGGTCCCTTCCAACCTCACCATTCTATGATTCTATAAACGGGATTTTAAGTGCAGCAACTACTCTAAATCACATGAAACAATTGTGAAATTTGAGTTATTAATTCATAGAATGGTTTAAGTTGGAAGGGACCTCAAAGATCATCCAGTTTCAAGCCCCTGTCATAGGCAGGGACANCAGTTTAAACCCATTCCTCCTCATCCTGGCATTACAAGACCTTGTCAATAGTCTCTCCCCAGCCCTCCTGTAGCCCCCTTCAGATCCTGGAAGGCTACTCTAAGGTCTCCTTGAAGCCTTCTCTTCTGCAGGCTGAAGAGCTCCAACTCTCATAGCCTGAGAATGGTTTGGGTTGGAAGGGACCTTTAAGGGTCATTTAGCCCAACCTCCCTGCAGTAAATAGGGACATTATTAACTAGATCAAGTTGCTCAGAGCCCCAGCAAGCCTGCATTTCAAAACGTGATTAAAACAGACAAGGACTTGTTATAAATAGGTACTGACTACAAGCAAGCTTCCAGATATCTCATGTTTTAGCAGGAACAACTGCCAAGTAACCACACACCTGCAACTCTGCTGGAGAATCTCTGGACTTTTAGGAATGTATGACTCAAAGCAAGCTGTATCACTGAGTGAAATCTTTCACCCAGTAAAGAACTGAGGGGAAAAAAAAAAATCTCAGACTAAAATACTACTTCTTATTCTAAGGCACTATGTGACTACATGAGTAATTGCCTAACAGTGTAAAAATTATGGCAGTATCTTAAAACAAACTCAGGGAGGCCATGAAGGAAAAATATTTTGCAACAAAATGTATTTGGAACTAGCTTGAAACAGTTGCTTTAGAGTGCTTGCTTATTTTTCACAATACATAAATTAAACCAGCTCTCTCTCTGAGGAAAGTTCTTTTATTTTCTCCTTTAAATTCAGGATTTCCAGAATTCCAGATGGATTTATTTGTGCCAAGTGGGATTAACTCAGTTAAAGGTTTTCTTTCTGCTATTTGCTTAGGCTGCTATGCTGCACAGGTGATTTTTCACAGCTCTTACAGGTGAGCATTGCTTTTTAGATGTATGCAAGATAATCACAGAATGACAATTGTCATTTTCTTCCCCTAAAAGTAACATAGAAAAAGAATCATAGAACATCAGGGGCTGGAGGGTACCTCAAAAGCTCATCTGGTCCAGTCCCTCTGCCAGAGCAGGGTCACCTAGAGCAGATCACACTGCAATACATCCAGATGGTTCCTGAGTATCTTTAGAGAGGGTGACTCCACAAGCTCCCTGGGCAGCCTGTTCCAGTGCTCTGTCACCCTCAGTCAACTATTAACTGTTGCATGCCTCAGAAGTATTTAGCAGTAATTTCAGTGCTGTGATTTACTGTTCAGTAGGTCCATGGTTGTCACAAATCAGAAAACTCATGGGCAGTTACAGGTTCTCCTCTTAATATCCAAGTAATTGATCTTTTGGAAATTTCCATAGTTTAGCAAGGGCCAGGAACAGGCCTAGCAGTAACTCATGTAACTGAACCGGCACTGGCACAGGTTGCCCAGGGAGGTTGTGGCTGCTCCCTCCCTGGAGGTGTTCAAGGCCAGGTTGGAGGAGGCCTTGAGTGACCTGTACTAGTGGGAGGTGTCTATGGCAGAGAGTTGGAATTAGCTGATCCTTGAGGTCCCTTCCAACCTTACCATTCTATGTAACTCTATGTAACTACACAGCCTAACAACGGGTTCAACTAAACACCACCAGCAAAGCTAGGTTTGTTTCAAGTTGAGAATTCACAGAATCACAGAACCTTAGAGGTTGGAAGGGACCTCCAGAGAATGAGTCCAATCTCTCTGCCAAGCAGGATCACCCAGGGTAGTCCACATAGGAATGCATCCAGGTGGATTTTAAAAGTCTCCAGAGAAGGAGACTCCACAACCTCTCTGGGAAGCCTGCTTCAGAGCTCTATCACCCTCACTGTGAAGAAGTTTCTCCTCAAGCTGAGATGAAACCTTCTGTTTCAGTTCATAGTTCTTGCTCCTTGTCTTGTTGCTGTTGACCACTGAAAAGAGATTGGCCTCATCCACTTGACACCCACCCCTCAGATATTTACACACATGGATGAGATCTCCTCTCAGCCTTCTCTTCTCCATAAACATCTCTCTCTCTCACTAAACAACCCCAGGGTTCTCAGTCTCTCTTCATGCTGAGAGATGCTGAAGTTGCCCAGTCATCCTTGTGGCTCTCTGCTGGACTCTTTCCAGCAGGTCCCTGTCTCTCTTGAACTGAGGAGCCCAAAATTGTTCTAGAAAAGCCATGGTCACCAGAAACTCCTGCATGCATGGAGATCTGACCCCATCTCAAGCTTCTAACCTTATCAAGGGTTACACCTAAAGGATTCTTCTCGTGTCAGAGAACAACTACATAGGTAATACCCTGAAGAGCTGTAATGTGTCTCTCTTTCTATCCCTTCTCTCCTGAAGAGAGCTCCTGAGTTTGACAGTCAGCTCATGGAAAACAAACATTTAAGCTAGGATCTCCCTCCTAGAACATGACCAATAAAAATACTTGGGTTTAGGAATCAACTCCATCTTGAGATCTATAATCAGTGAGTCACAAAGTTGTGGCTGTCAGAGCTCACAATACATCTCCCAACACCAATCCAAGATTACCAGCAGCTGCAAAGGAACACCTAAGAAACCACAAAAAAGCTTCAGCTGCTTTTCAAATGTTTCAGGTAATCTTATGCTTTTCAAGTCTAATTTGTCATTTTAACTAAAATTACAGTATGAGGGGAAATACTTCTTATAATCTGTGTGTATCCAGCACCCTCCCCAATCTGACAGGTGCTGCTTGGAGCTACCAGGAAACAAATCCACGAGCCAAAATGAGACCAGAATGGGGCACCTATGTTTAGGGACAAAAATGGAACCTCTGTTAAAACTGTCAAAGTCCTATCAGTATTGTCTTAGTCAGTGTTAAACTGCAGGTGCCCAAAACTGGAACAGGTAGCCCAGAGAGGCAGTGGATGCCTCATCCCTGGAAACATTCAAGGTCAGGTCAGACACACTTCTGCAACCTGATCTAGCAAAAGATGTCCCTACTCACTGCAGGGCACTTGAACTAGGTGACCTTCAGAGCCCTTGCCAACCCAAAACATTTTCTGATTGTATGAAAATGTAGGGCAATAAAGATGAAAACATTCATGAACCTCCAGGGCAAGTTGGGCACCAAAGTATCACAGATCCTGATGGAAAATTTCTGCATCTCACTACAAGAAGATACAACTAAACAGGATTTATGCAGTTTAACTCCAATTACAGCAAATTAAACAAAATCACTGTAAATGCAACACCCTGCTGTTGATTACAAACTATCCTGCTGCTCCATACAAACTCCTCTTGATTCGACAGCAGTTTGCAGAAGAGGATGATGGTAGAAAGCCTGAAGCACAACAGTAAGGCTGACACTGAAAATGGAGATATCCTCTTCAAGTGAGCAGAAATAACAAGCTTCAGGTCAGTCTTCCTGACCCTCTAAGTTACATATGAAAATCTCTATTTCACTGACAGCTAAAACATTTCAACAAATCAAACAGGGTGAAGGAAAAGATGAGACTGGAAGTAGGCTAAAAGAAGATGACACTGCCCAAGAGCCGGCTTAGCGAACAAATCTTCACAATGCTGCCAAAGCAGCTTGGTGAAGTTTGCCTCAGCAAGCACTGAGTTGACTTCCACCCAGTTCAGGAGTTTAGTAACCTCCTGACATCTACATGCTGTAGACATGGCATGGGAGGTGTTAATTATAAGATGTGAGAACCAAAGGCTGGCTAGATTGCAAAATGGTACAACACTTACCAGTCGGCAGAACAGAAATGTAACTTAAGTATCCCTTAACGTGTGTCTGTAAGCCAAGAAAGTAATCATTCAATCTGGTTTTCTAAAGAGAGGGGAAAAAAAAAACCAAACCAACCAAAACCCATTTATCAGAGATCATTTGGAACTTACTGAGATGTTATGTGGTTGTAATAGGAGCTCACTGTTTTACACTTTTCATTTTCACTGCATGCTGTTAGTTATTTCTTCTTGCATCGGTTTTCAGTGCAAAAACATTACACGAAGGAGAAGGGTTGGTTGCTAGGCAGAGTTCACAGGGGTACCAAGATGGCATTCATGACCTGATTTTTATCACCAGTGGGCACAGAAAAAAAAAAAAAATTTACATGCAAAAGGAAAACACATTAATGTTACATTTCAAAAGATTTCACAAACACAGAAGTCAAGATTTTCAAAGTGATGGCTCCCACAGCATGTGTAATGTGTTACAGGGAGTATCCTGTGCTGCTGTATTCCATCTTTTATGTCTTCATGCATATGTGCAATTTAGCCTACTTTTGAGTGTTGCAGGAACCATAAGCAGCCACCCTGACAATTTAATTCTCAGCTGCAATGTTATACTAATGGAGTTTTGGTACTTAATCTCCTAATTTGTTTCAGAAATGAGGGAGGAAAAGAAAGCAGAAGATGGAAGGAAATAAGGCAAGAGAAAGGAGGAGGAACATTATAATTTTTTAATGTGTTCTAATTATTTAAGTCCATGGTGAATGTGGTAGTTAAAAAGAGATGAGAGTGCCAAGTATTAGGAAAAATCAGTCCTCATGCTACCACTTCAAAACTACCAAGCAGGCAAATCCTCTATCCCCTGCCTGTGTTACTTTACTACTATGCCAAGCCCCAAGGCGGTGCATTGACACCACCACAGTGAGGTCCTTTATTCTGCTCAGTCTCAATGCAGTCAACCAAGAAAAGACCTGCACCTCTCAGTCAACTTAGAGACCTCCCTTTTTCCATTGGCAGGTCTTAATAAGACCTTCTCTGCTCAAAGGGAATGTCTTTGGCCTACAATAATACAATACCAAAAGTAACACCAGGTGACAAGGTATTCTGGAGAGGGATAAAGCCAACCTGAAGGGAAGCAATGTTCCTTCTTTCCATATCCACAGGGGAGAGAGACAAGGCATGTGGACTAATCTACCTTCATAAGCCACAAGAAAAGACATGATCTTGTAACTCTGCCGACATTTGCTGCTCTATGTTGTTTGTTCAGTTTGTATCTTTATTACTTTTGCCATATCCTTTTGCCTTCCCAGGACAGACAAAGTCTGTGAGACTGCACAGTTAAATCAGTGGGACCTGACCAACCATTTAAGTACTACTATGACAATTCCAAATACTAATCTTCATCATTTCTAGCTGCAGAGATCATTCTCCAAAAAACCCAAACAAAACAAAGATCCCAGCAATGAATTCCCCACCTCTTGCTCAAAGATCCTTGTGTCTGCATGGAAGTTTTGCAGTCCCTCTCCTATTTACTCATTTACACTCAGGGCAACTGGAAGAGTTTTCCTTGATCTGTTTTCTCCTACAAAAATATCCAAACACACTCTTTCCTCCTGGAAATTCAATTTTCAAAGCCATAAAAATCTAGGAAGGTCCTGATTCATTCATTACTGGAATGGGCTGCCCAGGGAGGTGGTGGAGTCACCGTCCCTGGAGGTGTTCAAGGCGGGTTTGGACATGGCACTTAGTGCCATGGTCTGGTCTTGAGGTCTGTGGTATCAGGTTGGACTTGATCTTTGAGGTCTCTTCCAACCTTGGTGATACTGTGAGACTGTGATTTTCTTTTGGAAGTGTTGTTGAAGAACAAAAAAGAGAGAGAGAGTTCACTGTTTTTCTTTTTCTTCTACTTTTTTTCCTCTGAATTTTCCCAGTCCTTATCCACAACAGACAAGTTTTAGTCTGCCTCTAGTCCAACTGGAGATCTAAAAATAAAAGCTCTGAGGCTCCTCAGGTTTGACTGTGGCCAAAGACAGGTGCAAAGGCTGCAAGAGGTAACTGCTGGCTTTGGTTATTTTATTGTGTTTTTCCTTACATAACCAAAGGTTAGAATTCGAAAGATTAATGAACTCCTAGAAGATATTATCTCACAGAACTGCCCACATTTCAGCTGTTAGTTTCACAAAAGGTCTTTCCCCTTCCTGGAAGGCTTTGTTCTAGGAAGCATTTAGATTTCATTAAATTAAAAAACTCAAGGCACTGACAGAGTAGAAAAAGACTGAGGCAGACCAAGCAGCACTCCAGCACCCGCACTGCTTGCTCAACCATCAAGACTGAGACGAGGTAGAACTTAGAGTGCCAAATGAATTAAACCAGCTCTAGTCAGACTAATCTACTACAACCAACACCACTCTCTAACACACTTGCTTTGCTCCCCCCCACCAAAAAAAACCCAAACCCACCCTCTTTTATAAAACTTATGTCCCAAAATATTTACCTACCTATCCACAAACGTTACAGTATGGAGCTTCTTTCACTGCAATTGCCTTGTCACCAATTCTATACAATATCCAAGGCAGAAGAAAGGCAAAGATGGACCATTTCCTTGATGGTTTAAAAACCAACAGTGAAGGAGAAGCCCAGCACTTGGAAATATTCTGCCTACAATGTGCAATTCTGATCCATGCTGCTTGAAGCTGGTGAGATCAGAGTGCCACAAGGATTTTCATACTTGTCAGATTGGCCCTGTCCTTGGCTATTGCCAAGGGCTAGGGCTGGGTCAGCCACTAGACAAGCAACACTCTCTATTAACTCTTCTCCCTTCCCAAAGGCAAGAGAAAGGGAGTAAGAGAGAGACACTTATAAATTGGAAAACTAGAATCATAGAATGGGAAGGTTGGAAGTGACCTTCAAGGATCATCTAGTTCCAATGCCCTGCCATAGGCAGGGACACCTCCCACTAGTACAGCTCACTCAAGGCCTCCTCCAAGCTGGCCTTGAACACCTCCAGGGAGGGAGCAGCCACAATCTCCCTGGGCAACCTGTGCCAGTGTCTCACCACCCTCACTGCATAGAATTCCATCCTAACATCCAGTCTAAATCTCCCCTCTGTCAGTTCAAACCCATTGCCCCTTGTCCTGTCATTGCAAGACCTTGTCAATAGTCCCTCCCCAGCCTTCCTGTAGGCACCCTTCAGATACTGGAAGGCTACTCTAAGGTCTCCTGGAAGCCTTCTCTTCTCCAGGTTGAAGAGCCCCAACTCTCTCATCAGCCTGTCTTCATAGGACTAAAACTAATTTAATGAAAATAAAACAGAATACATACAAAAGCAACAGCAAAACTAACCCCTTCTATGGCAATTAGTCACTGCTACCATGTGGCAGAAGTCCCAGACTGGACTCATTGGCAGATAGGAATCAGATTCAGGAAGTGGATTCTAGAACTGGATTCAGGAACTCATGGACCAGGATTAAAGGAAAAACAGAGAGAGACCTCCTTGGACACAAGCTGCTGAAGAAGAGACCTTGACGCTCGTGATCCCTCAGCTTTATACTCAGTATGCTGTATATAGAATAGCATCAGGTCAGTTTTAGATCACCTGTCCCATCTGCCTCTCCCTGAGGGTGCACCCTTTCACTCTGCACCCCTAATGTGGCACATGAGGTTTAGAAGTGAACTTGGACTGAACATCTTGGTACCAACCTTGGTCTGAGCACCTTGGGACTAACCATAAGCACCAAACTTCATCACAGCTAGAAGCAGACATAGCCTGTGGAAACATGCCATGAGTTGCAGAAAGTGCTGTAACTTAGAAAATTGATCTGAAAAGTAAAATTATTGAACAAAATTGATTCTGTTCTAACTCTGCCTTGTCTTCTACTCAGAAATCTTGCACCTTTCCTGTTCCAGCCACAATCAGAGCATGACAAGAATACACTGACCTGGACATAGTCATTTTCAGACTTCACCTAAGAAGTGAAGTGTCTGCCACTTAGTGCATTGCACATGCACGAATGGGACCACATGCTTGAAATTTACATGGTTGCCTAAAAATACTCCTGCCACCTTATGGTATACAGAACTGAGATTATTGACAAGGATCCTGGGCAGCTTTAAAAAGCAAGAAGGAAATAAAGCACACAGTAAAGAGAGAGCTTCAAATGTATTCTCTCTCCCCTGCCCTCCAACAAAGCAGTTAACTAAGTTGAGGTTGATCAGTATCATAATAAAGGTATTAAGCTGAAGACACAGATCCACTGAGGTATGTTTTGTCACTCACTGTTAGGAATAATATAACTTAGCTTCATGGAAAAAAACCCAAACAAAACACTGACGCTACAACTGCATCTGCCTGTCATGCTCTGGCTGCATGAATGTGGATCTCTGCCTCTATTTCTCCACTCCTCTCCTGCCTGTGTAAAGGAGTCTTTATTCACTGTGTGGGACTAAAAAGGAAGAGTTTAATGATCTTTGATCTTTGCTGTAAAGCTGGCACAACTGCAAAACTCTCACAGATATTCCACTAGGGAGGCTAGAATCAAGTCTTTTAAAATAATTTGCAAGACTCTTCTCCTCAAAGGGCTTCTAAATGCAAAGCCTTCTGAAGTTTGAAGTCTCAGAACAAGGATAATTCAAAGAGGCAGTTCCCAAATTTTTGGTGGGCACCATCACTGGCATCAAACAATTACTAGGCTGCTCCCTGGAGAAGGACAAAGCACTTGGCTGTCCAAGATGCCATGGCACACACCCTGAGAGAAGAGTATCAAGAGGATATTCTTTCCCTCTCCTTCATTGTCAGTTGCCTTACTGGTACCCTTTGCACTGTAAGAAAGCTCTCTTAAGTGTTTTAACCTCTGGACAGCCACTTTTTGAGGCTTGCCAAAATGGATTCAAATGGAATTGGAGAAACCTGTTCCAGTTTCAGTGGAAGTCATTTTCTCAGTATGTGACCACTTAATATCTCGTAACAAGTGATTCAAATATCAGACTCTGCTGACTCCTTGCCACCAAAGAATTAGCAGTCTTCAGCTGAAGTTGTGCTTGGCAAAGCTACTGTTCCAACCCTCCCACACTACAGAGTGGTGTGGCTGCTGGCTGGCTGTAATTCCACCCATTACACACCCTACCAGGGGCCTCCAGATCAGTTTACCTTCTTCTAGACTGAAAATACTCTGCCTTCCCCTACTTCAATCAAAGCTCTTCTCATTTAAGTCCAAACCTTAAACAGTTTGCATGAGTGACCAGATAAAAATGACCTAAACATGACAAAGCACTGAAACAACTTCAAATTCTTTCAAAGTCAAAATTTTCTTTTACATTCACTTCCTCAGTTTACATCATTTCTTATGCAAAAGGTTTATGGATTCCATAGGTTAAATATTTACATCAGTCATAGAATGGTAAGGCTGGAAGTGACCTCAAATCTCATCCAGTTCCAAACCCCTGCCATAGGCAGGGACACATCCCACTAGTACAGCTCACTCAAGGCCTCCTCCAACCTGGCCTTGAACACCTCCAAGGAGGGAGCAGCCACAGCCTCCCTGGGCAACCTGTGCCAGTGCTTCACCACCCTCACTGCAAACAACTTCCTCCTAAGTCCAAGTATTTGGATCAGTACTGTGCAAGAACAAATTTCATATAGGCAGTTGGAATCTCCGGCAATTCAGAGAGCATGGAAAAAAAAAACCAAAAAAAGAAAAGAATTATATAGTATTATAGAGCCTGAGGTCTAAAGGGATAATTTAAGTGCATTAAATTTATTTCTGTTTCAAGAGACACAACATAAAACTTCTTGCAATGGTCTTTAGTTCCTCTGCCAAGCACTTCCCTGAGTATGTTCCAAATTCAAAATGACCTCCCAGGAGAGCATCTCAGGTTGGAGTTTTCTTTTACTGTTTCTGGGTTTGGTCCTATGTTAGAGATTATTGGTTCCAGATGTGACTTGGAGATGGTAAAAAGCTTTACAATCATCACATTTTTGTTTTCTTAGCCCTTTAAGGAGATTCTACAGGAACTGAAGGCAGTCAACTCCTTTTCCATCTATAGATGACTTGCCTCTTGCGAAACTCCAAAGTCAAGGATGCACCATAAAGCTTACAGACCTCTTTCTCTCCTGAAATGCATGTTGTGAACATTTCCTACTGATCCAGTTTGGTGAAACTGATGAATATTTGTGGGAAATTTAGAAAATAAAGAGAAGAACTTGATTAGGGGTCTTATTTAAATGAGAAGGGATACTACA
This sequence comes from Eubucco bourcierii, assembly GCA_013396675.1. Taxonomy (NCBI): domain Eukaryota; kingdom Metazoa; phylum Chordata; class Aves; order Piciformes; family Ramphastidae; genus Eubucco; species Eubucco bourcierii. The sequence continues at coordinate 34,049 of VWZE01014926.1, read as the reverse complement.
ACAGCTCTGACAATTATTTTTGCAAACATAACATTATACACACACCCAGCTGATGGGTGAATGTTATTAAGAGCTGGAAGTGCCATCAGTTTACCTGGTTACATCTAAGCAAATAATTTTCACTCCTTCCTTCTATTTCCACTCTATTTCACTTTCCATGGTGTACTGGTCTGAGGCTAATCGGACTATTTTAATAGAGAAAATTACACTATATGCTGTGAAAGGAAAACATGGTGACGTCTACTTCACTCACAGGCTTGCTGAAAAAAACTCATTTGGGAACAATAACCAAAACATTAGATAAGTCAGTCTCTGTCTGTCTCTTGCTGGGACAGCAGCTCGAGCAGTCTAGCAGCTTCTGGCTCTAGCTCCTCTGCCGATTAATTCTCACTAACCACTTTTCTTCTAACCCTCCCTGGCCAATCCTCCTAATTTACCTTGCACATAAGGCAAACCTTGGGGTAAGGTGCAAGGGTGGGGAGAAGGTGGAAGGGTGGTTGGGAGCCCCTCCTGGGGTCTCTGATTTCTGGGAGGGGAGCTGTGTTTCTGTATTACCTTGTACTTGTATATTTCTGTAAATATTCCTGTCTATAGTGTATATCTCTGCTTGTACATTGTGCTGAGCTGTAAATAGAGCTTCATCTTTTAACTTCCAGCCGACTGAGTTCTAGTCTGGGTCATTTTACAAAGTGGGGGTGGGGGTGGGGGGAACTCCCAAACCGTCACACATGGCCACAGCGAACGCAAAAACGCAGCTGCAGTGAAGCACAGCTGAGAATTTAAGTGCTGTATATATATACACACACAAGAAATCTGGGCATGAGTAAAACAAGGTACAAGAAGTCACTGAAAAATATCACTGCAATTTACTGTATGCAAGTGTACTTTTAACTGCCCAGAAAATATAGAAAATAAAGAAAAGAACTTGACAATCCCACCCACAAATCCAGGTTGGGTGGGGAATGGCTGAGAGCAGCCCTGAGGAAAAGGACCTTGGAGTCTGGGGTGATGAAAAGCTCAACATGAGCCTGCAGTGTGCACATGCAGCTCAGACAGCAACTGTGTGCTGGGCTGCATCAAGAGCAGCATGGTCATCAGGGCAAGGGAGGGGATTCTGCCCCTTTACTCTACTCCAGGTGGGGTCTGACAAGAGCACTGTGTGCAGTTCTGGAGCCCTCAGCACAGGAAGGACATGGAAGTGTTGGAGTGGGTCCAGAGGACGGTCACGAAGATGATCAGAGGGCTGCAGCAGCTCTCCTATGAGGACAGGCTGAGAGAGTTGTGTCTCTGCAGCCTGCAGAAGAGAAGGCTTCCAGGAGACCTTAGAGTAGCCTTCCAGGATCTGAAGGGGGCTTACAGGAAGGCTGGGGAGGGACTATTGACAAGGTCTTGCAATGACAGGACAAGGGGCAATGGGTTTGAACTGGCAGAGGGAAGATTTAGACTGGATGTTAGGAGGAAGTTCTTTACAGTGAGAGTGCTGAGACACTGGCACAGGTTGCCCAGGGAGGTTGTGGTTGCTCCCTCCCTGGAGGTGTTCAAGGCCAGGTTGGAGGAGGCCTGGAGTGACCTGTACTAGTGGGAGGTGTCCCTGCCTATGGCAGGGGATTGGAACTGGATGAGCTTCGAGGTCCCTCCCAACGTTACCATTCTATGATTCTATGACTAGGGCCCTTATTTAAATGAAAAGTGATAGCACAACACCTATGGTTGGATTTTTTTGGCAAACATCAGATTACACACATACGTAGCTGATGAGTGACTGTTAGTTTTAAGAGCTAGAAGTGCCATCAGCTTACCTGGTTACACCTAAGCAAATCATTTTTACTCCTTCCTTCTATTTGCACTCTATTTCACTTTCCATGGCCACAGTGAACACAAAAACGTAGCTGCAGTGAAGCACAGCTGAGAATTTAAGCACTTGTATATATACACACACACAAGAAATTTGGGCATGAGTAAAACAAGGTACAAGTCACTGGAAAAAAAAAAATCACTGCAATTTACTGTATGTAAGTGTACTTTTAACTGCTCAGACAATGTTCTCATCAGACAACCAGAAAACCAACACAACAGCCTGTAACTCAATCTATTCCTCACCATGGCAGGAAAACACAAGCCTTTCGACCCTGCTCTGTGACTTAAAAAGGTTTTACCAGCCCATCTTACCTTACAAAGATCAAAATTAATGCTAAATACATGAATGTTTTACTGCTGACAGGCTTATTTTATTACCAACTCTGGCTGTGGACTTCATGCCTCCAGCCATCTGGGATTTTTTGCAGAATTAAAAACACGTTAACAAATTTCTGACAACATAATAAAACTACTACAAAGAAGCAAACAGAGAGCTTTGTACGATAAGGAAGCTGCACTTGCACAGACAGGGAAGTGAGAATGGGCACAGAGATGTTCACAGAGGCATAGGAAATGGTTTGTGTCAGAGTATCACAGAATGTCAAGGGCTGGAAGGGACCTCGAGAAATCATCTAGTCCAACGCCAGAAACACCAGAAAAGTAAAGGCAACTCAAGGGCAGAGAAACAAGAGTGTTATTAAAACATAAAGAATAGCTGGAGCCAGCTGCAGCAAGCAGGAAACTGTAAAATTTCTAGTCACAGAAAACTTGGGAGACCAAGGAGAGACACAATGCTCCAGGGCAACTAGAAAAGATACATGGTACCTGCTGTTTTAAGTTAAACTCTTCTTCTATGCTGAGAACAAAACTGGAAAAGCAGTTACCATGCTTGTGCCAGTCACAGAATCATAGAATGTCAGGGGCTGGAAGGGACCTCCAAAGCCCAACCAGTCCAAGCCCCCTGTCAGAGGAGGATCACCTAGACCAGATCACACAGGAACACATAGAATGGTAAGGTTGGAAGGGACCTCAAAGATCATCCAGTTCCAACCCCGCCATAGGCAGGGACACCTCCCACTAGCACAGCTCACTCAAGGCCTTGTCCAACATGGCCTTGAACACCTCCAGGGAGGGAGCAGCCACAACCTCCCTGGGCAACCTGTGCCAGTGTCTCACCACCCTCACTGCAAACAACTTCCTCCTAACATCCAGTTTCAATCTCCCCTCTGTCAGTTCAAACCCATTGCCCCTTGTCCTGGCATTGCTAGACCTTGTAAATAATCCCTCCCTAGCCTTCCTGTAGGCCCCCTTCGGAAAATCCAAATGAGGGGTGAAGCATGGGGCTCCTGGGGAGTCAGTGTTACCTTCTGCCTCACAACTCTTCCTGAAGCTCCCTGTCTCTGAGGCATGCAGCACCTTTACCACTGTTAGTTAGCCACAGGAAAAATTCTGGTGTACAAATGATAGACTATTCACTGTAAACATAGTGTCTTATTGCCTAGTGTCTTATTGCATAGTGCCTCTGCCTCCCTATCTGCAATTATGAAATTCTTAATTAATATATTCTCAGTATGAAGCTCTCTTTCCATGTTTTTTTTTTTGGGTTTTGTTTTTTTTTTTGGTTTTTTTCCAAGAGGGAAAGGCTGAATCTAGAAATATCAGTGACTTAGAGTCAGATTTTGCCCTACTCAGAAGATGACCAAAGAAGCTTTCTCCTCACTTCATACAATCCAGGGAAAAGAATAGCAGCACTTGCTTTATGGAAAACACAAAACAGAAGACATGAAAGCTCTTTCCAGGAAAAAATAAAAATAAAATCAGATACCAGGTCCTCTCCTCCATGTAAGGTGCTCCTGTGGGACACACTAAGGCAGAGCGGTGTCCTATCACCTGATACTGGTGAGAAGAGACCAACCTCCACCTCTTACAGCCTCCTTTCAGGTAGTTGTAGAGACGGAGGTGGTCTCCCCTTGGTCTCCTGTTCTCCATACTGAACAATTCCACGCAGCACTCCCAGCCCCGCTGGGGCCCAGCCAACCTCACAACCAGAACCTCGACACGGGGCCTTCCTGCTTCCCTACTAGGCCTGTGCTCGGCACTTCAGTGGTGCAAGGCAGCCGCTACAGCACTTCGAGGTCTCCCCGGTCCCAGGGCATTACCTGAGGCCCAAGACTTGGGTTTTGAGTATCTCCAGAGAGGGAAACTCCACAATCTCCCTGGGCAGCCTGTTCCAGTGTTCTGCACCCTCACAGTGAAAAAAAAATCCTCCTCATGTTTATATGAAACTTTCCATGCCTCAGCTTCCACCCATTGTCTCTTGTCCCTCATCCACGGTGGTACCTCCTTGGAAACGGAGGGGGCAGGGAGATGCAAACTGACACCAAGGAGGGTACCTGCTGCATGGCAATCAAAGCTGCTCCTCAAAACGAACCTACAGTAGCACTGAGCCTACAACTGACAGCATTGAGAACCAGGCGCTTTAAAAAGACAAAATAAAATCACATTTTTATCCAAAAGCCAGTAATCCAGGTAGCATCTATTCATTTAAGCCAGTGAAAAAAAAGAACTTTTTATCTCAGTACTCAAACCTCAGTGACATTCAGGCCACGTGCCAGAGTGAAACTGTGGTGCCACAGAAGTCAGTGGAAACTTGAAAGGTAAAAGTCAGGACCTGTCACACATACAGAGCCCACAACTTCTGCACATCAAGCCTGCAGAAAAGCTCTGTCAGGTGAAAAACAACAGATTCTAACAGAGAGTCCTGAGATAAAAGCTACAAAGCCCAGAGATGTAAAAGGTGAATAAAACCTTATGGAGACCTATGCAATCACATCATAAAAGTTTTCATGACACACTTAAAATCTGTTTAGAAAAGATATTTACATCTAACAATAAGATGCATGAAGGATTCATGTTTACAGTCACATTTGTATCAGCAAAACTAGCATTTTGGAAACACTGGAATCACGAATTAGCATCAGGAATTAGAAGAACTGTTTAGGAAGATGACCTTTGACAAACCCCCTACACAGAGTGAAGATAAAGGCACAAGAGGGGAATTCAGCTGTCTACAACTTGTGTCCACTTTCTAACTTTCCCAAAAGTTTTCCCTTCAAATGTTTCCTTTTTTGTTGAACTTTTGACCTGCCAAATAAAAACCTACCTAAGTGAAAACTGTGTGCAACACTTAAGTCTGACATCCGCCTACAGGAAGGCTGGGGAAGGATTATTTACAAGGTCCTGCAACGACAGGACAAGGGGCAATGGGTTTGAACTGACAGAGGGGAGATTTAGACTGGATGTTAGGAGGAAGTTGTTTGCAGTGAGGGTGGTGGATGCTCCCTCCCTGGAGGTGTTCAAGGCCAGACCGGATGAGGCCTTGAGTAACCTTTACTAGTGGGAGGTGTCCCTGCCTATGGCAGGGGGCTGGAACTAGATGATCCTTGAGGTCCCTTCCAACCTTACCATTCTATGATTCTATGATACGTGGGATGTGTGCTTTGTACTTGCAGGTATCATCAGGTTTAGGAAAAAACACACTGTTCAAAAAGCTATCCTGGCTAAGCCTGAACTCATGGTATACATAAGCACAGACTTCTAGACTTAGAATATAAACCAAACCAGCTGAAAGAATCATAGAATGGTAAGGTTGGAAGTGATAGAATGGTAAGGTTGGAAGTGACCTTCAAGGATCATCTAGTTCCAACCCCCTGCCATAGGCAGGGACACCTCCCACTAGCACAGCTCACTCAAGGCCTCCTCCAACCTGGCCTTGAACACCTCCAGGGAGGGAGCAGCCACAACCTCCCTGGGCAACCTGTGCCAGTGTCTCACCACCCTCACTGCAAACAACTTCCTCCTAACATCCAGTCTAAATCTCCCCTCTGCCAGTTCAAACCCATTGCTCCTTGTCCTGGCATTGCAAGACCTTGTCCCTCCCCAGTCTTCCTGTAGGTCCCCTTCAGATACTGAAAGGATACCCATTCTTTCATGCTTTGCCTTAAGTTCTAAAACTCTTAAATTTTAACATACTTGTGATTTTTTTTTCCTGAGGTTGTCTCCGTTTCTCTTGTACCTACTGAAATTCCTAACATTATCACCCACTAAAACTATCAAAACCATATCATTGCATGGTTTGTCCAAAAAAAAAGGATTACTAAACTAAGGCAGCAGCGCCCATCGCTGACAGCAGAGTAACAGCAAAGTGTCTTCGTATTTGCTGTGGATTGAAGGACTACACACAAATAATAGCTGTGACTGAGCTAAAATTGGGAAGGGCCTCTAACTTCATCTGCCAATATCAGCACACCAGAAGCAAAGTGGTTACTCCTACAGTGGTTCTTTATCCTAAAATGCCAACATTTCTAATTAAGGAGGAAAAAAAACCAACCAAACAAGACATTCAGGGAATCTTAAGTGCAAAGCAACATTTCCTTCCAGATGAGGACACTGGGGAACACAGCACTTACATGAATAATGAAGTTTGTCAAAACAAGAGCTAGGAGGGTAATCAGCATCCTCTTCCTCAGCTCCATGGCCATAGGTCACTGACATCTTTCCCTTTAAAGTGCCTCCTTTAAACCAAAACATTTCTGTGGCAGGTGGTGAATGTGTGTGTACAAAAAGGAACCACTAATGAAACTGTAAGCATACTGAAAATACTTTTCTCCTGTACAAGGTATAAGGCATTTAACAAGAAGCATTTTTAACAGCAGTAGTAATAATCAGGGGGAAGCTTCCACGCTTCTTTCTGCGACCTCTTGAAGCACATTACAATTTGCTGCAGCTTCTGATTAAAGTGTTTCAGCAACTAGGTAGGAAAGAGCAAGAGAAATGCTTTTATTTATGCAAAATTCTGTCTAGAGGACCCATTTTGTTACAAATCTAATTAGACTGCAACAGCACTTACAAGTAACATGCAGTAGTGGTTGGGATTTATTTCCTAAGAGAAGAGAGATTCGAATAAGCAGCACCCAGAGAGCTTGCATCAGAACACTGACAGCAAACACAGGGAGGAATAAGTAGTCACATCAGCGTCTAAATACTGAAGTGATGGCCATGCTCACAGAAAATGCACTGCTCCTCTTTTCATTTCTTCCACAACCCTGCTTAGCAGTGCCCACACTTCTCACACTGTCTTCTATTTCACTTATGCAGGAGGAGTATTTCTCTGGGGTATCTTGAGGCTGCAGATCCGTTAAAGCACACTACGGAGTATCCACGCAAACTGCACAAGGCCATCAGCAAGGACAAGCAGCTCAATTCTGCCTCTAGGCTTTCATTACCCGAGTTAGGATGCACCCTCAACACTTCCCAAAGCCTTGCTGGGAATATTCCCTTCTACCATTGGCTTTATTTTCACTGTCTGTCATGTAGTACAACCACCAACGTATTGTACAGACATGCTATGGATGGCCGCAGTTAGCAGCTGGACAGTTTACTTTTCATTCAGGAGGGGAAATGATGCCCAAAAGTGCCTTTTTTTTTTTTTTTTAATTTCAAAAATCCCAAACAAAACAATTCCTTTTGTTTTTTCCTTCTGTTCACTCCCCAAAAGAGTCTTAGTCAAAGTTTCACACTGATGAGACATGGCTGGCTGCCTATTCTCCTTCCCAAGGGACAGCCAGACTTCTTAGAGCTGAGTGTCAAGAAGGGAAATTCAGTGCTGGAGAATGTTATAAAAGGGAAAAAAATAAATACATAAATTGAACAGCAGGGATTTCTATTTCTCTGGTATCTTTCTTCAAGTTATTCTCATGGTAAACCATTCCCCTCTTGAATATGTTTCCTGTTACTCACTTGTCACACACCTATTTCTCTGCCTTTGCTTTTTTCTTTTTCTTCTTTTGGAAAATATATTTTTCAGGCAAGCTGATTTATTTTTGTGGGATACTGGTCCAGCACACAGCTTGCCAACTGATACTCCTCAATCAGTTGCCATTCCTGTAGTCAGAAAGGCCCCTTTTTAAGACATATTTCAAAAGCCTTCACTGGAAGAAATAGTAACCCAAAATTAGCAAAATAACCTCAGACAGGCATTAGAAAGCACAAAATATCTGTCACTTTCCTGGAAAAAATAATCACCTGTGATGTTATTTCACTTTCCACACCAGAGAACAGTGGAAAAGGCTGCGGTTCTGCCAGTGACTCAGCAAAGACATCCTCTCCTGGCAGCCTGTTGAGTCAACTTACAAAAGGGTCTCCTTTTTTTTTCTTGGAGTAAACAGGAATTTTCCTGTCACAGGACAGATAGGACAGGGCTCCCATGACCCTGCAGCACAGCAGGAATTTTGTCCCATCCATACACTTGGTAGCTCAGCATCAATGGAAGAAGCTCTCCTACTCACAGCAAGAGCATTAGCCCACTGCCACTACCCTCACCTTGAAGCCTGAGAGTTTTCTTGTGTGGTTGGTTTTCCTCACACCTTGTTTTCATTGGAATGCCAGCACAAAAAGGAAGCTTGACAATAAAGCCTTCTAATGTAGTCATTTGGGAAACATCTCAACTTCCTTTTACTCAGAAACAGAAATACTCTATTTCTTGAGTGACCATGAAACACCTGGATGTAGATTTTGGAAGGACCTTGTGGTTGTCACCAGCTTCCTGCTACAGCAGCAGAAAGCAGGCTGCATATTTCTCGGAGTTGCAGCAGCAGGCTTACATGGACTAATACTTCCATGCCTGTATTTGTAAAGATTAAGACTAGAGAATCAAGTCAATAAAGGCAAGAGCTTTCCTTCATTCAACACTAACCTAGGATACCAAGCCCATCTCACTGCATTCCAAGCCTGTGCTACTGCAGATAATTTACACAAACACTGTTGAAAAATTACAAATCATCTCCTTAGCAAACAACTGAACTCAAGAACTCAATTACCACTGAGTATACTGAGGAGAGTATTGGCACCCTTATTTGTGGAGTAAGTGACTTGTAAGTACAACAGCCCTGTAAAATACGGAATGATTTCACACAGCATCAAATTTTGCCTTTAACTAGTGTGATTTTTACTAGAGTGATTTCAGTTCCACGTTGCTTGAAAGATAACTTGAGTTGACTTTCCACCTGCCTGGCTGGAGATTAACCCAACAAAAAGAATTTAAAAATCAGTTGGTAACTACCACACATCATCTGCTCAGGCTGCTGATGTAATTCCTTTATTAGGTTTTGGAATATTCAGAATGTTACTGCCACAGCAAACTGACAGAGTACAGCAGGCAATTAGTGAACTAGACACTAATGGTAATCAGATTGCTGAGAAACAAATAACTGAATTAGATCCTTAATTGGCAGCTGAATGCAGGCACTTCTGCTACAGCTCAGCAACAACTGGATTAAAAATAAATAATCAAATGGTAGGGAAAAAAAAAAAAAAAAAACCAACAAAACCTAGATTTCCAGGGGGGAAAAAAAAAGTCTGCTGATGGCAAGCAAACCACGCTCCTGCAAACACAAGCAGTCTTCAGCTTTAAGGAGACTTTTCAGCCAACAGTTCTCTTACTTCCCTGTCTTAACAAGGAGATTCTAGATGTGTATTTCACAAAAATGCATCACTTGTTTAGGACAGGTCCTCAAATGTAGACATCTAGATGTCTACATAACTATCTTTACAACCAACCAGTCTCCTTCACGCTTGGCCAGGCTCTGTGGCTCAGCAAAGTTATCAGAAGAATATGTAAACTTTAGCTTCTGGTGCAGTTTCCAATCTTATTCAACCAGTGTACAGACCTGAAATAATTCTCCACATAACAATTCCATCCATTTCCCCCCTCTTTTGACTGCACAACTCAGTAACACAGTGAACTGAATCCAACATACTACAGTAGGTGCTGGGCTAGCTGGTCAGATCTCGTACCACAGGCAGCAGGTCTACGAAAGACCACAGAACCAAGGGGTAAAAAGTCTCTGATAACACACACACTGTCAAAGGCATTTAATTTTGTGCTGTTTCCATCATGCTTTATTTCCTAAGCAACAAACAAAAGAGGAATTAAATAAATAACCCACACAAATAGATTGAGAGCGTAGGACACAGCAACTTCTAGGAGCATAAAACATAAGACGCAATTCTGTGACGCTACTGAGTTTGAATGGAGGCCCCAAAGGCACCCAGGTACATGACATGAGCTGCATACATGAAGTTCAAAAGCAGGTGGCCTTCTAGGTCCCACCACAAAGCTTTTTGTTTCACAGATGCAATCAGAGTTATTTTGGTAGTCCCTCCTTCAGAACTACCAAAGCAAAGACCAAGAGATGTGGGAATCTCTGCAGGTTTTGAGTAATGATGGCATATGCTTACGCAGCACGTGTCATTCTAGTTCTGCACAGATCTGCATAGTCAGGTTGTCTGGGTTTTAATGCTGCACTATATATGAGGAATAAAGCAAAGCCTTCAGTCATTTCAAACCAGGGCAAGCAACTGATACAGAAAAAGGTGGGGGAAAAAAAGAAAAAAAAAAAAAAAGGCTGAGAAATGTAAGCAAATAATGGGGGAAAAAAAAAACCAAACAAAAAAACAAAAAAAAAAAAGAAAAGTCAGAGGGGTCAGTTCAACAAAGGGAAGTTCACAGAAGGGGCATAAAGGAAAAAGTCAAGACCCAGTAAGAAGAATGGTCAGGAGATACAAGAATTGATGCATGCATGTAAACAGCCAGGAAAAGGCAGAGACATCAATGCCAGACTGCTTAAAACACATTCAAAAAGAAACAAAATGAGTCTATATTAGGACTGCAGTCAATGTTTAGCTTCCTGTGCTTTGAACAACCTTAAAGTCAGGGCTAGGGACTGGTTTTAAGGAAGATAATCCTGTTTGTTACTTCCAAGGATGCAATAAATCTCCTGACTTCATTCTGCTTTTCTTTACACACTCTGCTGTTGCCAGAAGAATGAGTAAGTAGCTCCCCTTCGTAATTTCTATTTTCCTCAGCTGAGGTTGTAAAGCTACTTGAAATTATCTCAATTTTCCAATTTCACAGTGCTTAATACCAATAGCATGTCAAGTTGGTGGCCCCAAAAATCAACCAGCAGAGGTCAAAAAAATGGAACCTCTGAATTGCTTTGATCATAATCACCTCCCTGGCAGTGAACAGACATTGAAATTGCTTCTACATGCAGCTGATGTTCTGAGGAGCGCTGATAGGTTAGGGCATCATCTGCCAGCCTCGCTCTAACTACCACATATAACTAATAAATGATACATTCCAGGGGCACATTTGACTATGCATCAGACCATACTCAGGTGACCTACGCTCCTCTTTTGTTATGATCAATGTAAATCCAGCAAACACGGTTCCATGCCACAGAATTCGCCTGCAACACACAACCGAGTCACTCAGCCTGCTGCCATCTTTTGGGCAAGTCAAAGACTCAAATACTACTGCAGCTGCTCTCAAAGTACCGAGGTCATCAGAATGGATTTTGGTTTTGCACATTTTGAAACGGTGCTATTTATAATCCATAAAATATTTTGTTATGGGAAGGCCGAAATTTTACTGTCTTGTTTCCTGACGTGCTTTTGTACTGCTGCAGTTTCAATAGAGATGGTTTTGAAGTAACTGACAAGAAAGACACAACGTGAGCATACGTGATTAAGCAAACACAAACAGGAAAAGGTGCCCAAAGAGGTTACATTTTGGCTTTCATTTCCTGGACACCGAACCTAACCATAACACAGAAACGAGTTAGCAGCTGTTCTCCGACCGTACAGCTCTCTAAGAAACCATCTGTAGAGAGAAAATTATAATTAGCCTTCCTGAGCACAAATTACGTTCTCTGTTCTCCTTCCTGAAGAAAACCCTGAGGAGTAACAAACACATCAAAGAACTCTGTGGGCTTTGAAAGAGGTAGGTGCCTGCCGCATCTTCCTCCCGCATTGCGGAAACGCTCCCGACGACGGCAGGCGCGGACAGGGATGTCTGCAGAAGCCACAGCCCCATCGCTATGGCTGCCTGTTTGCCCAGGGCACAACCCTGGGCAGCATCAGGATTGGTGCCTCAGTCTGCTCTGTTGTACCAACCCTCCATTAATGCAAACTCCTTCACAGGAAGGTGTGAATTTATGTCATCACAGGGCACATTCGGGTAAACACCTGACTAACATATGAGGTCAGTGGCATGCCAACACAAGAGCCATTCAGGACAAATCAATTTAGCCTCCTAGAAGAGCTGGCCACATGAGCCCGTGATCTTGCATGCCTCCCCAGGACTCACCTATCAGCTCCATGCACTGATGACATTAAACCAGGCTAAGAAACATCCTGCCGTGTAGCTGCCCTCAGAGCCTGGCAACGATTGTATTATCTTCCTTTCCATTCCGCCAGGTAGGTGGCAGAAGGGAGCAATTCCGCAACAGCCAAATTCAGAGGACACAGATTGTTTACAGTTCCTGTAACTTCGGGTTTGAGGAGATCAAGTATGATTGCAGAAGAGTAGCCACTTTGTCCTGATAATCCATGCAAGCAGAGGGATGGTATTGCATGCATAAGGATTATTTTTTTATGTCTTTTATTTTTAAAATCAAAACTAGGTGATATTGAAAACAGGGCTACGCACCTATGTATTTTCTGAGTGCTCCAGGGAGCATCTCCTGAAAGCCCTCCTTCTTTGCTATCCCACTCCTTCCCTTTGCTGTCCTCCTACTTCTGATGCCCCATAACCTGATTTCACATTACAAGCAGTGATACTGGCGCTAAACCTCCATTACACTACTTGCTCCACCGCTCCCTTATCGCAGCCTCTGATTTTGAGCTGGTTACTTTAAGAGGTGGGTCACCTAAGAACTTCTTTCAAACACTTGTCATTTTCATCAGGACACCAATTAAAAGTTACATTATGCATCAGTAATAATTCACTGTCTTCAGGATCTAACAAGAGTCTTATGCTGGTTGCCACCGTTCTTGTCACTAGAGACCACTCCATTTTGCTGCTCAGCTGCAGAACAGATTGCTACACCGGAGTGGAAAAGCATATTGAGATACAAAAAGCTGGGAAGTACAGGGCATTGTCCAATTGAGTTACTGTTTGTTTTCTGTGAATTAAAGCTTCCCCCTAAAAATAAGATGATCCAAACATGGTGGGGTCGTTTTCCTTTTGGCAGCACGATATGAAAAACTGCGCTTTTAAGATGCCCTAAGTTACTCGTTATCATTTCCTCATAGATCTATGTTCACCATTTTCTTTTTTGTTGGTAGGGGGAAAGCTCTGAATTTTTCCTAAAGCAACAAAACCCCAAAAGCATGAAATTCAGACCCCCCTCACTTCAGATTTCATGGTTTATAAAGTACACAAATTATAAAGCTCTCAGACATTTCCTGGGCTTACATTAAAATTTGCAGTGAGCTTTTAGAGTGGACCAATTCATTTGATGTGTTTCTCCTAAAGCTTTTACGACACCATAAACATTTCTGAGTCCATGACAAATACTTTTAAAATACATTAAGCAACCTCATTCAAACTGTTCTAAATGTTATGCCAATGGCAATGTATTTAGAAATGAAACAGTCGCTTGAAAATGGAAAAGCCTTAAAGCTCAGTTTGAACCACCACAAGTCACAATTTGTGCCACTGAAGGCAAAGCATTTCGAATTAAGTTCAATGGCACAAACACCCACAAGCAAAAGTGGGCATTTGCTCCAGAAGTGCCTCCTGCTGCACCTATTTCACATGAGAGCATCACCACCAGAATCTGCTCCCCAATAAATCTTCCCATTCAACTCGGTATTAATTAGCATGGAGTATTTAACAATGTAACAAATTAATTGAATTTATAACATGCTTCTAATCACTGCAGTTGATCTGCATTAGCTTCATGCAGCTGAAAAGCTTTGCCAGCCCTCTTTGCTCAGGAACAAATCGTGGTGATGTTCTTCACTAAATAAAGCATTGCACCATGAGAAGCTCTGCAAGTCTCCAAACCCAAGATGTATGCACACCCTGCAGAGAAAAGCATCACAACCTGAGCCCCATACTTAACAATGCAATAAAAAAAACCCACACAATTCTTTCTCTGCTGAAGGCACAGGGGGGACTTCAACTCACGAGGCAAACAAAAATTGCCACCCTGCAAAAGGATTATTTCATTAGTGACAAAATTATTAGGTGTTCAGGTATGGTTTTAATAGCAAAACTCAACTCTTAAAACGTAAAACTGGCTCTGACGATTTTATGAATCCAGTTTAAAAAAAAAAAAATCATTGCTGTGTGGCCATAAAAATTGGGGACAAACCAGAAGTCTAAAAGTAGACAATTCAGATATATTTGATGTTTATGTTTGAGCATACAGTGAAGACCACTGACCAAAAAACAGAGAATTTAGCAGTGGGGGAAGGGGTGTGTGCAAGGCCGTGTTTGGGTCTTTTTTTTTGTTTAATGTAGGTGATTTTTATTAAACACTGTCCTGCTCACTTAAAATATTAAGTTTTCCTTTGGCTGAAAAGCTTGAGGGCATCCACTTCAGCAAAGAGGCAGCTTTATCAGTTGGATGATGTTACTAAGCTTCTAGAATTTTAACACAGGAACTGTATAAGCAGCTCATAACAAATCGCAAGATTGCCCAAGACTAAATGAGACACACACTAGAAAGCAGTAAATTAGAAGAATACTTTTCACAGGACTTTGCTTTCTCTTCTTGTTAACTGTGACTCTTGGCCTGAAAAGATCAGTGGCTGACATCTGACGTGGAGAAAGCGGCGTAACAGCATCCCAGTTTCTCTGTGAACATTTTCTTTCGCTCATAAAAACGCACTTCTCACCTTACATGCTTCGACATATGCTGTGTGAACATGTCTGCCCCGAGAGCGGTCATACGTGGTTACTGCCTCCATATATTGCCAGTGAACAGAAAACACTCCAAACCTCCTGCTTCAGACAGTCATTGGATATCCAAATCATAAATTTCAAATTCCCAGCTGTCACTGCCTAACTACGCCTTCTGCATTTCAGCTAAGTCATGCTGTACATGATCACTCTCTCACACTTCATAGCTTCTCCGATATTGACAGAAAAACCTGTGGGCTGTCTAGGATTTAGTATATTTCACCACATTTATCACAGTAGCAATTACTTCATCGAAACAGCCCTTACAAACTCCAGTGAAATGTTACTGTTTATGCCTTGTTTCTCTGTATTTCTCCCCATATTTAGTTCATTGCTTTCTCTCAGCAACAGGGGAACTCAGGCATAAGAGGGTAAAGGGAAAGAAAACGGCAAGGGGGGGATTAAAAAAGTGATGCAACATTTTCATATACCAGCTTATTACTTATTTAGGAATCTGGAATGATCTAACATGGTTTAAAGATCTCACCATATGATTAAAAACTGACACCCATTTGAATGAAAGGAGATCTTTCCTGCAACTCTTTTTTTCCATGCAGCTATAACAGAAGTGTACCTATGATGGACTACCTGAAAACCTGGAAATCATACCAGTGAAGGAAAAAAGAAAAGAAAAAATGAGTAAATATTGCCAACATTATTAACAGGTGGAAGAGGGCAACTGCAGGATGTTATGAAAGCATTTGCTCAGGGCTTTTGCCCTGCGGGCAACACAAAGCTCCAATACTTCTCCCTGAGTTAATGCAATTTGTAGCTCTAGATGGCATACACCATATATTAAGTATTAATAAAGATTATTTACCTAGTCTTATAAATGAAAATAATAAAAAAAAAAATAAAAGTGACTTCTGCATAGGGCAGTACTCTCACACAGGGTCACTGGCAGCATGTCGCTGAGTTTACCTACTGTAAAACCACCATACGAAATCAGATGGAGTCTAAGACTGGAGTTGCTTCAAGCGTCTAAGAAAATGACAAGCTCTGAAGTCATTAAGCAGTTTGGACCTTCACTGACAATCGATGAGCAAAAACACATCACATATGCTGCTCCTCAAAAAAAAAAAAAAAGTGAGTCTTAACTAAAACAAAGAATTGTAGTTAGCACTGCCCTTCTTATTTTTCTAAGGAATTGCCTGTGCGCACACACTGGCGTATTCATGCAAACCATAGTGGCTGTTGCTCTGATTTGGGTTTAGGTCTCCTTAAAACCGGAACCCAAGAAAAACAGATCCTGTCTATGAACAGTAACCAACATGCCTACCTGCATTTATAGCCACCTTTAATAAACTTGAAAAAAAAGACACAACAGCTTCAAACTTAAATCGTTCCTTGAACTTGCTCTGAAGGCATTTCCTTGCTAGAGGAGCTTAGAAATAAATTACACCAAAATGAGGTTTTTGTAATCGTTACAAACAAACATGTAAAAATTTACTGACATCTACATGCTTCTGAAAGACACCATTTCACGTATGAGGTGAGAAAAATCAGGAAACAAACCAAAACCCAACAATTAATCTGGAAGCTTCATCGTCCATGGGTGACCTGCGCAAAGCTGGAGTCTGGATTAGGTCTCATTTGATGACTGTCAAAAAACCAGACGCGTGACCTCACATGGTTTGCATGATTTATCTGCAATTCAATTCACCCAGCCTCAAAACGGGGAAAATCCTACTTACCTGGGCTGCGGTTTGTCATCAAAACAGAAGGCACCCTAGAAACGCACGTTACCATACAGAGACAAGACACAAGGATGTCCACAGACAGTACTTTAAGTCTTCAGAGCCAAGCGCTCTCCACTGGAACACAGAGAGCCTCTGCCATGAAATACTTGTTTGATGAATGTCTCAATCTTCTAGAAGAAAAAGTGACCCATCTGCTTGACTTACTACCTGCTGAGAACATTAATACGGAGCTTGGAACCTAATAAATGAAGGAGCAGGGGACAAGCGGATTTTGCAAGTTTATTGCGTGGCAGTTACATTAGTTCTCAACCGGCCAATCCTTCATGATGTTTTTGGAAAGAGATTACTTCACACAAATAGCAGTCCCTTTAAATAGTCGTGTCAAGTTACAAACTCTCTTTACAAATGAGCATAGAAATTGAGCTGGGAGCACTCACTGGATCAAGCCACTCATTTGTGAGTAGCCCCTGTAAGCAAGAATTTGCCAATCTGCCAAAAGTGTTTTCCTACTCTGAAATTCATGCCATCAAAATTGATAATACCACTCAATGTTAGTTTGAGATCCTGTATGTCACAAGCTGAGAGGTGTATCAGCAGCTGCTGTAAATCTATACTGTTCTTAAAACCAATGGAACTACATCAATTTACAGCTGCTGAAGATTTGTCCCTGTGTCTGTCTTTATCGCTGATAAAACTGTCGAACCAAACCCTGGAGACACTTCCAAATTTAAAGCTCCCCCTGACTGCAGGAACAGCCATGTCCACAGGAGGAAAGGCAAGAATGTAACCCAACCTAGAATTGGAGCACTTCCACCTCCCTGCCCCATTCATTACAAGTTTAAAGCTAGTTGTTAAAATCTGAACCTGGGAGGAAGCCAAGAGCGCAGCAAATTTTAAAACTTTGTAGGTTGCTTTTATGTACCCCCAGAAATGCTGCTTAGTAACAGTGATTTATCAGCCCAAGTCCAGCTTACTGTCATCATGTAAATAACCCCAGTAAAGCCCACAGGAAAAGCAGCACCATCAGGAAAACACGATTTGGCCCATAGTTTTACTCCAACAGAATAAAGTTTCAAAGTGACTGTTGTGGTGTTCTTCACCCCTCTCTCCAAGATCTACCTGTGTTAAAAATCTCCCTGTGTTTCCTCTATCGTCCTTATGTAAGTTTTTCCTTCATGGTTACGATGCAGTGCAACACTGGTCTGAGCAACCCTCACTTGCACACTTAGCCCTGGGGCAGCCAAATAGGCTCGCAGCGCAGAAAAGAAATAAATGCTTGATAAAGGATTTAGCAGGAGGGGTACTCAGACACTGCTTAGACCACCATCCTGTAAAACTGCAGGCAACAGAGAAAAGTACAGTTGTTTTACAGAAGACATCTTTAATCAAGGCACCGCGTTCCTCTGCATTAATCCAAGTGCACGGATTGTTGCTAATAGTTCATACTTCTGACTATCGATACATGAACTAAACAAGGCACTTTAGAAACAGTAACTCCACGTATCTTGAACGACAGGATACACTGTAGTTACCTACAGGTACTCTCCTTTACACATGTATCACACCAGTTTACAACTGCTTGCATTCCGCGAGCATTACATGCAACAATGACCGTCGATAGCAACTGAATTAACTTTTAAATTGCAAGGAATAAAAACTCAAAACTCCTACTTCAGGAGGCTACCAATGAGAAAATAAGAGAGTTAGTCATAATAACTGGTTAACACAAAGGAAAAATAAATAGTAAGATGCTCCTTAGCACTACTCCACTGAAGACATTTCAATATTAAAAAAAAAAGTTAAGATAGTTTAGTCTTCTTCAACTTCAGCAAAACCTCATACAATGATTTATCAGCAGCACAGAATCATTTTCTAGCTACAGTTTGTTTCTATACAACTTTTAGGAAGCATGAGAAAGCAAAATAAAACCCTTTTACACGCCACAGTTCAACTTAAAGCCAGCTAATCGATCACCTTCCTGCACAGCTGTATTGTATTTTTATTAATATAATAGAAAGATTCAAGGGATTCCCATTTTTACCTTTGCATCTTTCCTTTTCCAGTATCCATAACCAATCATCGCTCTGCTCTTCCATTATGCTTCGTATATTGCAGAGTGAGAAGCATCTTCATTAAATAGTATTAAAAATAGAACACACCCGATCTCCCCACCAGAGCATGCTCTGACAGTGCTGATACCACAGCTCTCAAGGTAACCATGCCCAGCTGGGAACTGAGAGGCAAAGTCAGTGCGAGATTTGCAATTTGCAAGCCTAATTGTGCACACAAACTTGCCTCGATCCGTGACGAAGACTGCTAAAACAAAAATCAGTGTGCGGTTAAATTATGTGACTGAAAAAGTTGCAGGTCAGTTCAGAGTAATTTTTTTTTCCTTTCCTCCCCTCCCCATCACCCTCATCTTCAATTGCTTTGTACTTGCCTAGAATTTACATATGCCATTTAGAAGGGCGCACAACCGGGCAGGCATCGAGCTCAGCGCGATGGTAGAGAAGTCAAACAGGTGATCAAGAAGACACTTGTGCTGCTCTGTAACGCCTTTGTCTCCCCTCTCAGCAAACGCACAGAATGTCACACACGGCAGCGGGAGCAGCTCAAAGCCAAACCGCACACACCTGGAAGCGCAGGGGCAGGAGGGGGAGCAAGCAGCAGACACACCTAGCATGGGAGAAGGCAACCCAAACTGGAGTGTGTGTGTCCCTCGCTGAAACAGTAAATGAATGCGAAAAAAACCCAAACAAACAAAAAACCACCACCAACCAAACACCACCACCACCACCACAATTAAACCAGACTGCGCAATGGCTGCACTAGATGAGCAGGACTTGGTTAGAACAGCAAGCGGAATCGCTGAAACGCACATACGAGTAGGCAGAATTACAGTAAACGGAGTAACACGAACTACATTGTGATGAAAACAGCCTGCTAGGGTACCTAACGACATAACGGTAACTCCTGGGCTGCGAACCTCCTTCACTGCATGCAAAGAAAGAGATGCCGAGGAAGCACCAAGTGCATCTGTTACCGCAGATCGCTACCCGAGAGAACAATACCAACCACACAAGCCCCGGCTTTCCCTCCTTTTAAAGCGTATCCCTGCCTGCCGTTCACAAATCAACGAGTAAAAGTTGGAAGTTTGTTTTTTTTTTTTTTTTTTTTTTGCAGTTTTGATATATTTTAGCTAAAAGGACCGCTGGGAGGAGGGAGGGAGATTTACGCCCGCAGCTCCACTCCCTGGCGCTCGCCTGCCCAGCCTCAGCCCGTTGCCCGGCTCCGAAACGAGGAGGGCACCGCGCCGCGCTCGGACCTGGCTCCGGCCACCTCACCTCCGGTGCCGAGCCCGCTGGGAGGAGGCAACTCTCCTCCCGCAGCTCCCCTCCCTGGCGCTCGTCTGCCCAGCCTCAGCCGGCTGCCAGCCTCTCAGGCGAGGAGGGCACCGCGTCGCCCTCGCACCCAGCTCCGGCCACCTCACCTCACCTCCGCTGCCGAGCCCGACCCTCCGCCACGCCGAGCGCCGGGGGAGGGAGGCCGCCCCGCCGCCGCTCCCGACAGAAGCGCCTGTAGGAACGACCGGCTGACGGCGGGAACTTGGCGGAGCCGCCACCGCCGCCCTCCCTCCGCGGGGGCGGCCCGGCCCCACCGAGATCCGCGCAGAGAGCCCTTCCCTCCGTACCTGGCTGTCACCACCTCTCCCCTGCCGCTCCCAGAGCCCGTGCGAGGCGCCGGCTCTAGCACCGGTGTCATCCTGCCCCTCTCCACTACCCCTTTTCCCTTCTTTTTCTCCCTCCCCCTCTGCTAAATACCACATCCTAGAGCCGGAATCCTGCAGTTGCTATAAATAATTGC
>VWZE01014925.1:21386-34218 GCA_013396675.1 Eubucco bourcierii | reverse complement strand
ATGGCCTCAAGCTGCCGCTGGGGAGGTTTAGACTGGATATCAGGAAAAAAAAACTTTTCCCAGTAAGAGTGGTTAGACATTGAAAGTGGTAGAGTCCCCAACCCTGGATGTGTTTAAAGGTGGTTTGGCTGTGGTGCTTGGGGCTATGGTTTAGGATGCACCTTGTAGAATATGTTTCTAGGTGGGCCTTGGTGGTCCTGAGGGGCTTTGCCAACCTGAATATTTCTGTGATTCTGTGGTTCACTCTCCTTTAAAAAACAGATTTCTGATTCTAAATATTAGAAATGTGAGTGAATTCAGGTAAGTCCTGATACATCTCTGTACATGTGGTAAATGTTCATTTCCTGAACAAGTCTCATTTGGCAGAATCACAGAATGTGAGGAGTTGGAAGGGACCTCCAGAGATCAGCCAGTCCACCCCCCTGCCAGAGAAGAGTCACACAGGACAGGGCCCACAGGAACACGTCCAGGTGGGTTTTGAATGTCCCCAGGGATCCACAGCCTCTCTGGGCAGCCTGCTCCATGGTTCCAACACCCTCACAGCGGCAAAGTTTCCCCTCTCCCTCCTGTTCCCATGGCACCTCCTCTGCTCCAGCTTGTCCCCAGTGCCCCTTGTGCACCCCTGGGCAGAGCCTGGCTGCATCCTGCCCACACTGCCCTGCACATCTTTAGCACAGCACTGAGGGCAGCCCTCAGGCTCCTCTGCTGCCAGCCCCAACTCCCTCAGCCTGGCCTCACAGGAGATGTTCACTGCCTGCAGCAGCTTGGGGGCTCTGGGCTGGGCTCTCTTAACCACTTCCCTGAGGGCCCAGAACTGGGCACAGTATTCCAGATGTTGCCTCAGCAGGGCAGAGCAGAGAGGGAGAGGAGGAGCAGGAGTTGGACATTTTGAGTTTCAAACCTCATTTCAGTTCAGAGAAGTAAAAATAAAAGACATTCCTATAATGTTAGAGTTGGGGAAACCCAATTGTTTTTTTGAGCATCCATACACCCCCTCAAGCATCCTGCCAGGCTGTAGATAAATCAGCAAGACCTGCTTATAAATTGCCTTGTGTGATCAAATGCATCTTTTCTGACTGTGATCCATTACAGTTTCTGACTCATTGCATCCTGCTTGGAGAAACTACATTAAATAATATATAAAAAAATACAGAGCATGTCAGGAGCTTTTCTCATCCATCTGAAGGGCAGAGCCTTCCTAGTGCATTTCTTAGCATATTTGGGTTTGGTTCTTTTGTTCAGGACCTTTCACTGGGTGGACTTGCAAGATTCTGGGGCAATTCAGGTGGAAATGATGTTTAACATCTTTGGCAGTGCCATGGACAGAGGAATCAGTGCAGCCTCAGCAACTGTGCAGCTGGCACCAAGCTGTGTGGCACAATCACTTGCTAGAGGGCAGGGATCCATCCAGAGGGACCTGCACAGGCTGCAGAGCTGTGCCCAGGCCAACCTCAGGACATTCAACAAGGCCAAGTGCAAGGTCCTGCAGCTGGGTAGGCACAATGCCAAGCACAGCTCCAGGCTGGGTGGGGAATGGCTGAGAGCAGCCCTGAGGAACAGGACCTTGGAGCCTGGGTTGATGCACAGCTCCAGATGAGGCTGCAGTGTGAGTGCAGCCCAGACAGCAATTGTGTGCCGGGCTGCAGCAAGAGCAGTGTGGGCAGCAGGGCAAGGGAGGGGATTGTGCCCCTTTGCTCTGCTCTCCTCAGAGCCCACCTGCAGTCCTGGGTGCAGTTCTGGAGCCCCCAGCACAGGAAGGACATGGAAGTGTTGGAGCCAGTGCAGAGGAGGCCACCAAGATGCTGAGAGGGCTGCAGCAGCTCTGCTGTGAGGACAGGCTGAGAGAGTTGGGGCTGTGCAGCCTGGAGAGGAGAAGGCTTCCAGGAGAGCTTGGAGTGGCCTTGCAGGATGTGAAGGGGGCTGCAGGCAGGCTGTGGAGGGACTATTGACAAGGTCTGGGAATGGCAGGACAAGGGGAATGGGTTTGAAGTGTCAGAGGGGAGATTGAAAGTGGATGTTAGGAGGAAGTTGTTTGCAGTGAGGGTGGTGAGACACTGGCACAGGTTGCCCAGGGAGGTTGTGGCTGCTCCCTCCCTGGAGGTGTTCAAGGCCAGGTTGGAGGAGGCCTTGAGTGAGCTGTGCTAGTGGGAGGTGTCCCTGCCTATGGCAGGGGGTTGGAGCTGGATGATCCTTGAGGTCCCTTCCAACCTTACCATTCTATGACTCTATCTGTGCATAAGGGACAGGTTGCAAGTGCAGTAATTCAACCCCGTTTTGAAGTGGTTAATTTCTGTTGGAGGTAGTAAAAATGTTTGACAGGAGGGCAATTAATTCTGCTTATAGTTGAAGCAAATAGAGTTACTTAGAAGCTAACCACTTCAAATCCCCCAACAGCCATAAAGCTGCACAGCTTCAGTCTGCCTTCAGGTAATGAATGCTGACATGATCCCAAGTATGCAGCTCCCACATCTGCTGGCTGGTACCAAGGGCTACACACCACCTGCATGCTTGATGCTCTCCAGCTCCCAAATGCAGCTTCACTCTGAGCTTAGGCACAGGCACATGGGCAGTGTCAATAGGAGCTGAGGCAGATGGCAAAGCTGCAGGGCAGATGCTGCAGGAGGTGGTGAGAGTGTAGCTTTTTTGGGGGGGAATGAAGCAAGTTCTACAAACTGGATCATAGAAGGTTTCACTTGAACATGAGGAGAAAGTTCTTTACAGTCAGGGTGCTGGAGGCCTGGAGGAGGCTGCCCAGAGAGGTTGTGGAGTCTCCTCTAGAGACTTTCAAGACCTGCTTGGGTGTGCTCCTGTGTGAACTGCCTTAGGTGATTCCTGCCTTGGCAGGGACGTTGGACTGGATGATCTGGAGTCCTGTGGAGCCCCCAGCACAGGAAGGCCATTAAGAGAAGCGTGGGGAGCAGGGCAAGGGAGGGGATTCTGCCACTTTGCTCTGCTCTCATCAGACCCCACCTGTAGCCCTGAGGAACAGGCCCTGGGGGTCTGGGGGGATGTAAAGCTCCAGATGAGGCTACAGTGTGAGTGCAGCCCAGACAGCAACTGTGTGCTGGGCTGCAGCAAGAGCAGTGTGGGCAGCAGGGCAAGGGAGGGGATTGTGCCCCTTGGCTCTGCTCTCCTCAGACCCCACCTGCAGTCCTGGCTGCAGTTGTGGAGCCCCCAGCACAGGAAGGCCATGGAAGTGTTGGAGTGGGTCCGGAGGAGGCCACCAAGATGCTGAGAGGGCTGCAGCAGCTGTGCTGTGAGGACAGGCTGAGAGAGTTGGGGCTCTGCAGCCTGGAGAAGAGAAGGCTTCCAGGAGACCTGATAGTAGCCTTGCAGGATCTGAAGGGGGCTCCAGGAAGGCTGGGGAGGGACTATTGACAAGGGCTTGGAATGCCAGGACAAGGGGAATGGGTTTGAAGTGTCAGAGGGGAGACTGAAAGTGGATGTTAGGAGGAAGTTGTTTGCAGTGAGGGTGGTGAGACACTGGCACAGGTTGCCCAGGGAGGTTGTGGCTGTTCCCTCCCTGGAGGTGTTCAAGGCCAGGTTGGAGGAGCCCTTGAGTGAGCTGTGCTAGTGGGAGGTGTCCCTGCCTATGGCAGGGGGCTGGAACTAGATGACCTTTGAGGTCCCTTCCAATGTTACCTTTCTATGATTCTATGATCTCTGGAGGTCCCTTCCAGCCTCTGAAGTTCTCTGACAGTAATTCTTTTGAAGCAATGAACTGCTCCATTCACCTGGAGAAGGCTAATTGGCTAGCACCCACTCCTGTTGTTGGTTAGCTGAAATAATTCTCTTTAAGTGAACCCTAAAGCTATGACAATTTGACTTGTCACTGCTCTGGTGTGACTCTTACAGCTGTCACTTAGAAATCTCGCTTGGCTACCTTCTCCCTATTGAGACTCTTCAAAGCACAAGCCTGCTGTGACCACAGAATCCCACCATGGTGGAGTCTGGAAGGGACCTCCAGAAATCATCTATTCCAAACCTGCTGCTAAAGCAGAGTGGCACAGGAGCACATCCAGGCAGGTTTCAAACATCTCCAGAAAAGGAGGCTTCAGAACCTCTCTGGGTAGCCTAGTCCAGAGCCCTCCCACCCTCACAAGAAAGGTTTTCTTTATAGAATCATAGAATTGGAAGGTTGGAAGGGACCTCAAGGATCATCAGCTCCAACCCCCTGCCATAGGCAGGGACACCTCCCACTAGCACAGATCACTCAAGGCCTCATCCAATCTGGCCTTGAACACCTCCAGGGAGGGAGCAGCCACAACCTCCCTGGGCAACCTGTGCCAGTGTCTCACCACCCTCACTGCAAACAACTTCCTCCTAACATCCAGTCTAAATCTCCCCTCTGACACTTCAAACCCATTGCCCCTGTCCTGTTGTTGTAGGACCTTGTAAATAATCCCTCCCCAGCCTTCCTGTAGGCCCCCTTCAGATACTGGAAGGCTACTATCAGGTCCACTCGAAGCCTTCTCTTCTCCAGGCTGCAGAGCCCCAACTCTCTCAGCCTGTCCTCACAGCAGAGCTGCTGCAGCCCTCTCAGCATCTTGGTGACCTCCCCTGGACCCTCTCCAACACTTCCATGTCCTTCCTGTGCTGGGGGCTCCAGAACTGCACCCAGGACTGCAGGTGGGGTCTGAGGAGAGCAGAGCAAAGGGGCACAATCCCCTCCCTTGCCCTGCTGCCCACACTGCTCTTGCTGCAGCCCAGGACTCGGTTGCTGTCTGGGCTGCATGTGCACACTGCAGGCTCATGTTGAGCTTTTCATCAACCCAGACTCCAAGGTCCTTTTCCTCAGGGCTGCTCTCAGCCATTCCCCACCCAGCCTGTATTTGTGCTTGGGATTATATTCAAGTGAAACCTCCTGGGGTTTAATTCATACCTGTTTCTCCTGTCTCTGAGCATCACACTGAAGAGCCCAGCCCTATTCTCTCAGCCTGCACACTTTAGCTGTTCATCAGCATCAAGAAGTTTCCCTGCTCAGTCTGCTCCTTTCCAGGCTACACATCCCCAGGTCACCCAACCTTTTCTCAAAAGAGAGATGCTGCACACATCTCAGCATCTTTGTAGCTTTCCTTGGACTCTCTCCAGTAGTTTCCTGACTCTCTTGAGCTGGGGAGTCCAGAACTGATAGTAATACTCCAGGGCAGAGCAGAGGGGGAGGAAAGCCTCACTTGACCTGGTGGTCATACTCAGTGTGCCCCAGGAGATCATTGGCCTGCTTGGATTTGGAGTAATGTGCATATCCCTCAACACTCCCAGGTCCTTCTCTGCAGAGCTGCTTCCCAGCAGCTAAACTGCTCACCTGTCCTGTTGCAGGGGTTACTGCTCTACAGAGACAGACCCAGAGTGATCCCTGGGGCACACCACTAGCTGCAAACCAGAGCTGCTTCCCAGCAGCTAAACTCCTCACCTGTCCTGTTGCAGGGGTTACTGCTCTACAGAGACAGACCCAGAGTGATCCCTGGGGCACACCACTAGCTGCAAACCAGAGCTGCTTCCCAGCAGCTAAACTCCTCACCTGTCCTGTTGCAGGGGTTACTGCTCTACAGAGACAGACCCAGAGTGATCCCTGGGGCACACCACTAGCTGCAAACCAGAGCTGCTTCCCNTGCAGGGGTTACTGCTCTACAGAGGCAGACCCAGAGTGATCCCTGAGGCACACCACCAGCTGCAGCCCAGAGCTGCAGACCCAGAGTGATCCCTGGGGCACACCACCAGCTGCAGCCCAGAGCTGCAGACCCAGAGTGATCATTGGGGCACACCACTAGCTGCAGCCCAGAGCTGCTTCCCAGCAGTTAAACTGCTCACCTGTCCTGCTGCAGGGGTTACTGCTCTACAGAGGCAGACCCAGAGTGATCCCTGAGGCACACCACCAGCTGCAACCCAGAGCTGCAGACCCAGAGTGATCATTGGGGCACACCACTAGCTGCAGCCCAGAGCTGCTTCCCAGCAGCTAAACTGCTCACCTGTCCTGCTGCAGGGGTTACTGCTCTACAGAGGCAGACCCAGAGTGATCCCTGGGGCACACCACTAGCTGCAGCCCAGAGCTGCTTCCCAGTAGCTAAACTGCTCACCTGTCTTGCTGCAGGGGTTACTGCTCTACAGAGACAGGATACCACACCCGCCCTTGCTGAACTTCAGGAGGTTCCCCCCTGCCCAGCATTCCAACCTGCCCAGGTCTCACTGAATTGCAGCACAGCCTGAGTCAGCCACTACTCCCAGTCTGGTATTAGCATCCTGAGAGTTCTCTTTGTCCCTTCATCTAGGCCATTCGTGGAGACCTTGAACAAGAACAGCCCCAGAATGACCCCTGAGGCACACCACTAGCTGCAGCCCAGAGCTACCTTTCTCAGCATCATCTGCTGTGTACCTCTAACCCTGCTGTGGGCTGGCATTTTGTACCAAGACCTCCTCTGTCTCCCAGCCAGACAGCCAGACACACATGGGTTGTGCTTCAAAGGCTCTGCACACACATTGCTGTGCTGCTGCAAGCTCTTCAGGAATGCCAACAACTACTTTCATTTGGTTGAAGATGTTTAAGTTGGTATCTAGCAAGATTACCTGGGTGGATACTTTACAGTGATACTGCACAGCCAATACCTGCATTTTTCCTTCATTTACTCCTTTTTACATAGCCCTCTATTTTTATTTTATTTATTTTTTTTCCTCTGGACAGGACAAACTGTCAGGATTAATCACCTGGAATATTTCAGGTAGAATGTTCTAGAATTGTAGAGTAAATTTATATCTAAAATAAGTCCTAAGTGGAAGTGGCCAAGTGGCAGATCCTGCACATGGATCACAACAACCCTGTGGTAAGCTGCAGGCTTGGGGATGTGTGGTTGGAAAGTTGAGATTTGGAGAGGGACCTGGGGGTGTTCATTGACAGTCACTGAACATGAGGCAGCAGTGCTCAGGTGGGCAAGAGAGCCACTGGCATCCTGACTGGGCTCAGCAGCAGGGTGGGCAGCAGGGCCAGGAGGGGCTCATGCCCCTGTGCTCAGCACTGGGCAGGCCACAGCTCGAGTGCTGTGCTCAGCTCTGGGCCCCTGACTGCAGCAAGGCCATTGAGGGGCTGCAGTGTGCCCAGAGCAGGGCAGCCAGGCTGGAGAAGGGCCTGGAGCAGCTGGGGCTGAGCAGGGGCTGAGGGAGCTGGGGGGGTTGAGGCTGCAGCAGAGGAGCCTGAGGGCAGAGCTGATTGCTCTCTGCAGCTGCCTGCAGGGAGGTGGCAGTGAGCAGGGGGCAGCCTCTGCTCCTTGGTGCCAAGGGCCAGCAGCAGAGGCAATGGTTCCAAGCTGCCCCAGGGCAGGCTCAGGCTGCCTCTTGGGAACTCTTTGTGCCCTGGAAGGCTTCTGCAGCCCTGCAATGGTGTGCCCAGGGCAGTGCTGCAGTGCCCATGCCTGGAGGTGTTCCAGCAGCCTGTGGAGCTGTGCTTAGGGCCATGGCTTAGTGCTGAGCCTGCAGTGCTGGGTGAAGGCTTGTGCTGGGTGAGGTTGGAGGTTGCTTCTGTGATTCTGTGAAAGAATTATTTTAGGATTGCAAACCGTGGCTAAACCTGGGTGGGTGAAGCTAAATTTCTGGGCAGTTCTTTCCCAAAGTCCTAATTTCCCATCTTAAACCAGTCATAATTAATTGCAAGAAGAATGCATATTTAAGCAATAAGCTCTGTTTATGCTAATTTCACTAACCCTAAGCACTTCCATCTGCTGCCTGGCACCTGGGGTGGGTGTTTCTTTATTGTGGACCTGCTTGCTCTTGACATATCTCTGAAAGCATGCCAGGTGTTGTAAAACTATGGTGGTGGTGTTGTGATCTAGTTGACAGGCTGCCCAGAAATGTGATGGAGACCCCATCCCTGGAGACATGCAAAGTGAAGCTTGATGGAGCCCTGAACAACTTGTTCAGTTAAAGATGGCCCTGCTCACTGCAAGGGGAGTAACTCTGCTACTAGGACAGGCTGAGGGAGCTGGGAGTGTTCAGCCTGGAGAGGAGAAGGCTTCAGGGAGACCTAACAGCAGTCTGCCAGTACATGAAGGGGGCTACAGGAAGGCTGCAAAGAGACTGTTTGTAAAGGCCTACAGGGACAGGATGAGGGCAATGGCTGCAAACTAGGGCAGAACGGATTGAGATTGGATGTTAGGAACAAAATTTTTACTATGAGAGTGCTGGAACACTGCAACAGGTTGCCCAGGGAGTTGGTTGAGGCCCCATGCCTGGAGATATTCAAGATGAAGATGCACAGGGCTGTGGGCAACCTGCTCTAGTGGAGGATGTCCCTGCTGAGTGCAGAGGGGTTGGACTGGATGAGCTTTGGAGGTTCCTTCCAGCCCAGCCCATTCTGTGATTCTGTGATTGGACAAAATTGCCTTCCAGGGTCCCTTCCAACCTGATGCATTCTGTCTGTGAAAGCTTTATAAAGTAGCTCTGATTTTGGGGAGTGTGCACGTGAGAGAAGGCTTAGCAGTGCTAAGCAGCCTGTGAATGAAGTTCAGGCTTAAGCCAACAAGAGCTCCCTGGTGGAAGAGAGCAAGTGAGAAAAGCCAGGCACCTGCAGCCTCTGGCTCTTCTGGGAGCTGTGTGTTTGTGTCTGCAATCACAGCTTGGTCTGCTCTTTGCAAAGGTTGCTGGAGGTTAAATTCTGCCACAATATTTTGGCACCTGGATCTGATTGGAGTCAGTGGAAGCCCTCTTGAGTGCAGCTGAGGGCAGAGTGTGACATGAGAGAGGGAATTTATTTACGGTGAGAATGCTGAAGCAGCCTATTCAGAGAGGTTGTGGAGTCTCCTCCTCTAGAGGTCTTCCAAAGCCACCTGGATGTGTTCCTGTCCTAGGTGACCCTGCTTTGCAGAGGGGTTGGACTCAATCTCTGGAGGTCCCTTCCAACCCCTATCAGTCTGTGGTTCATAGCACTGTAATTTTATGCTATGGGTCCTCTGAGCAGGGTCAATCTCAACTGCTCTTTCACTTTAAAGCCCATCTGTTAGGAGAGCTGTTCTCGTGCTTCCTTTCATCCTCTGAGCAGCCTTTATCCTTCTTTCATGACTTCTTTTCTTGTTAAATTAAGCCATTAATGCTTGAATCAGAGTCTATAAAAATTAAAAACTCAATCTGAAAGGAAAAAGAACCCAGTGGGTAATATGAGTACAAGATGATAGCACAAGCAGCTACACAGCATATTTCATTTCCAGCAGTCTCCTGGAGGATAGAGAACAACTCAATCAAATTAGAAATGTGGAGAGAATTTCCTTCAAGCCACACTGAGCAGTCAAGTCTGAAAAACAAACCACAATCTGCTCCTGAAGCAGAGGAGAGTATCAGCCATGAGGTATTGCTGTTAGGAGTAAATGTCTCCTGTAAAACAATAAACTGATTTAATGGGGCAAATGATGGTAAGGTTCTCTTCAGGGCTATGCCAGAGGTGGAAATGATGTTTAACATCTTTGGCAGTGCCATGGACAGAGGAATCAGCGCAGCCTCAGCAAGTGTGCAGCTGGCACCAAGCTGTGTGGCACAGTCACTTGCTAGAGGGCAGGGATCCATCCAGAGGGACCTGCACAGGCTGCAGAGCTGTGCCCAGGCCAACCTCAGGACATTCAACAAGGCCAAGTGTAAGGTCCTGCACCTGGGTAGGCACAATGCCAAGCACAGCTCCAGGCTGGGTGGGGAATGGCTGAGAGCAGCCCTGAGGAACAGGCCCTGGGGGTGTGGGGGGATGCAAAGCTCCAGATGAGGCTGCAGTGTGAGTGCAGCCCAGACAGCAACTGTGTGCTGGACTGCAGCAAGAGCAGTGTGGGCAGCAGGGCAAGGGAGGGGATTGTGCCCCTTTACTCTGCTCTCCTCAGACCCCACCTGCAGTCCTGGGTGCAGTTCTGGAGCCCCCAGCACAGGAAGGACATGGAAGTGTTGGAGCCAGTGCAGAGGAGGCCACCAAGATGCTGAGAGGGCTGCAGCAGCTCTGCTGTGAGGACAGGCTGAGAGAGTTGGGGCTCTGCAGCCTGGAGAGGAGAAGGCTTCCAGGAGAGCTTGGAGTGGCCTTGCAGGATCTGAAGGGGGCTGCAGGAAGGCTGGGGAGGGACTATTGACAAGGTCTGGGAATGGCAGGACAAGGGGAATGGGTTTGAAGTGTCAGAGGGGAGATTGAAAGTGGATGTTAGGAGGAAGTTGTTTGCAGTGAGGGTGGTGAGACACTGGCACAGGTTGCCCAGGGAGGTTGTGGCTGCTCCCTCCCTGGAGGTGTTCGAGGCCAGGTTGGAGGAGGCCTTGAGTGAGCTGTGCTAGTGGGAGGTGTCCCTGCCTATGGTAGGGTGTTGGAGCTGGATGATCTTTGAGGTCCCTTCCAACCTTACCATTCTACAATTCTATGATTTAATCAGGCTGGGAGAACCTTCATATCCCTACTAAAAAGCTGTAGAAACTGGAGACTGATGACAGTCTTGTGATGACCGTGATGGAGGCTAAAGTGAAGCCCTGAAAGCTGAGTGCTTTGCAGCCTGTAGGGTGGATGATGTGAAAATCCTGCCTATGTGTTCTGTGTTGAAGCTTAGCTGATTGCTTGCATCTTTCTTACTGTAAAAGTAATGAGTTTGCAGAAGAAAAGAAACAGATGAAAAAAAAATTACCCTGGAAGGAGTTGGAAGGGTGGATAGGTGTGATGGATGGAGCTGCCTTCAACGTGTTAGTGATACAGAGGGAAGGACAGAATTATTCACTCCAAGTTCTCAAAACACCAGATCCAAAATGTAAAACCACAAAGAACTTCAGGAACTATCACCTCACCATTTGATCTCCAGCTTTGTTTTCCTAGAATAGCCTTTGGTGACTAAAAAAAACTGCCCATGAGGTAGATAAAAAAGGCAAACAGCATCCTGGCCTGGATCAGCAATGATGTGACCAGCAGGAGCAGAGCAGTGATTGTGTCCTGTGCTCAGAACTGGGGAGGACATAACCTTGGGTACTGGGTTCAGGTTTGGGTTCAGTAAGAAGGGCATTGAGGTGCTGGAGCATGTCCAGAGAAGTGTAACAAAGCTGAGGAAGGGTCTGGAGAACAGGGCTGGGGAGGAGCAGCTGAGGGAGCTGGGGGTGTGTAGTCTGGAGAAAAGGAGGCTGAGGGCAGAGCTCATTGCTCTCTACAGCTCTCTGAAAGGAGGTTGCAGTGAGGTAGGGGTTGGCCTATTCTTCCTAGTATCAGATAATAGAATGAGAGGAAATGACCTGAAACTGTATCAGGGGAGGGTTAGTTTGGAGAGTAGGAAAAATTTCTTCACTGCAGGAGTGGTCAAGGACTGGCACAGGCTGCCCAGGGAGGTAGTGGAGTCCACATCCCTGGAGGGGTTCAACAAACCTGTGGCCATGGCACTTGAGGACGTGGTTGGTTTGATGACCATGGGTTGATGTTTGGACTGGATGATCTTAGAGGTCTCTTCCAACTGAAGCAATCCTGTGATCCTATAAAAAGCAGCTCCTGACAAGTTTTAACAATGCTTTGCCTCCTGAGGGTCAGGCTATGCATTTGCTATTGCTTTCTATCTCAGCTGCTCTTTTGATGGGTTGGGCTTTGCCTTTATTGGCTTGAATAGGGTTTGTTGGTTGGTTGGTTAAGTTCCTATGTTTAGTTGTTTGGCTGATTAAGGCTTCAGTGTGCTTGGCTGGTTAAGGCTTCAGTGTGCTTGGCTGGTTAAGGCTTTTGCGTCCTTGGCTGGTTAAGGCTTTTGTGTGCTTGGTTGGTTAAGACTTTAGTGTCCTTGGTTGGTTAAGGCTTTTGTGTGCTTGGTTGGTTAAGGTTTTAGTGTCCTTGGCTGGTTAAGGCTTCAGTGAGCTCGGCTGGTTAAGGCTTCAGTGAGCTCGGCTGGTTAAGGCTTCAGTGAGCTCGGCTGGTTAAGGCTTCAGTGAGCTCGGCTGGTTAAGGCTTCAGTGAGCTCGGCTGGTTAAGGCTTCAGTGAGCTCGGCTGGTTAAGGCTTCAGTGAGCTCGGCTGGTTAAGGCTTCAGTGAGCTCGGCTGGTTAAGGCTTCAGTGAGCTCGGCTGGTTAAGGCTTCAGTGAGCTCGGCTGGTTAAGGCTTCAGTGAGCTCGGCTGGTTAAGGCTTCAGTGAGCTCGGCTGGTTAAGGCTTCAGTGAGCTCGGCTGGTTAAGGCTTCAGTGAGCTCGGCTGGTTAAGGCTTCAGTGAGCTCGGCTGGTTAAGGCTTCAGTGAGCTCGGCTGGTTAAGGCTTCAGTGAGCTCGGCTGGTTAAGGCTTCAGTGAGCTCGGCTGGTTAAGGCTTCAGTGAGCTCGGCTGGTTAAGGCTTCAGTGAGCTCGGCTGGTTAAGGCTTCAGTGAGCTCGGCTGGTTAAGGCTTCAGTGAGCTCGGCTGGTTAAGGCTTCAGTGAGCTCGGCTGGTTAAGGCTTCAGTGAGCTCGGCTGGTTAAGGCTTCAGTGAGCTCGGCTGGTTAAGGCTTCAGTGAGCTCGGCTGGTTAAGGCTTCAGTGAGCTCGGCTGGTTAAGGCTTCAGTGAGCTCGGCTGGTTAAGGCTTCAGTGAGCTCGGCTGGTTAAGGCTTCAGTGAGCTCGGCTGGTTAAGGCTTCAGTGAGCTCGGCTGGTTAAGGCTTCAGTGAGCTCGGCTGGTTAAGGCTTCAGTGAGCTCGGCTGGTTAAGGCTTCAGTGAGCTCGGCTGGTTAAGGCTTCAGTGAGCTCGGCTGGTTAAGGCTTCAGTGTGCTCCGCTGGTTAAGGCTTGAGTGTGCTCGGCTGGTTAAGGCTTCAGTGTGCTCCGCTGGTTAAGGCTCGTGCGTGCTGGGCTGGTTAAGGCTCGTGCGTGCTCGGCTGGTTAAGGCTTCAGTGTGCTCGGCTGGTTAAG
>VWZE01014924.1:347411-466658 GCA_013396675.1 Eubucco bourcierii | reverse complement strand
GTCGGGAGGCCTGTAGCAGACTCCTACTATGAAGGAGAAGAGCTTAATCCTGTAAGACTGCTTATCATTTCCACTATTTTCCTAGGGGCCTCTGAGGATTAATTCAGACTACTGCAGTCAGTTTTGTAAAAACATTGACTCCATTTTAATTTAAAACCTTCTATTCAATTCTGTTAATATATAAGTAAAGCATTCTTTATATTTATGAAGCTCTTATTCTTATTAGAAGTCATTGTTGTATAAACTGCTTTTGATTTTTAAATGTAACTCACATAATGTGCTAATCTTTTTCCTACATATAAAACATTAATTTTATATTAACTTAAAGCAAGAGTATCCACTCTGAAGTGATGAGTTAGTAAACAGTTCCATCTGTCTTTTCATATAGACCACAATAATATCTTCAGTGCTCCATGTGATCCTTTCACTCTGAAAGACTGGAAGAAGCAATGTGCCCTGGAGTTAGTCACTGGACTTGAATTTCAGGGTTCAGATGAAGGTGATGGTGCTCACTAATTATGTACAAATTTTCTCAGTGCATATTAAGTGACAAATAATGGAACAGAACTCCCAGCTGCCTGTTATCTTGTGTTGATTTATTACATCTCAGAATTGCTTCTGGCAACTGCACTGAGAATTTCTTCTAATGTTTAAGCCCTTGTAATAAAACTCCAGTTAGGAAATGCTATTAATGTTCAAACTTAATTTTTTATGAATTGGTCTCATTATAGCTGTAGTCTTGTGACAGTGCCCCAGGATCCGTGACAAACAGACTAACTGGCACTCTTTGCTAAATAATATTTACAGATAGCATTGGACAATATCATAACACATTATGAGAAGGAATGGAAAAAATTGTTGATGCTTACTGTGAACTATGGCAATGGTCCCAGCTCACTGAATCAGTACAGCTATGTGGTGGTTTGGAAGTTTCCCTCCCCCCACCCCACGGCTAGGAATTCACCAGACTAATTCAGCCGTCTGGAAGCTAGGGAATGAAGCTGTATTTATAGTGTTGCACAATTTGCAAGCATGTATATACAATATATAGAGAGATATTTACAATTATATACAAGTTAAAAGTAATAGAGAAATTAAAAAATCCCTAGCACAACTCCAGGCTGGGTGGTGAATGACTGGAGAGCAGCCCTGAGGAAAAGGACCTGGGGGTCTGTGTTGATGAAAAGCTCAATATGAGCTGGCAGTGTGTGCATGCAGCCCAGACAGCAACTGAGTCCTGGGCTGCATCAAGAGCAGCGTGGCCAGCAGGGCAAGGGAGGTGATTCTCCCTCTTTACTCTGTTCTCATCAGACCTTATCTGGAGTACTGTGTACAGTTCTGGAGCCCTCAGCACAGGAAGGACATGGAAGTGTTGGAGTGGGTCCTGAGGAGGGCCACGAGGACGATCAGAGGGCTGCAGCAGCTCTGCTATGAGGACAGGCTGAGAGAGTTGGGGCTCTGCAGCTTGGAGAAGAGAAGGCTTCGAGGGGACCTGATAGTAGCCTTGCAGTATCTGAAGGGGACCTACAGGAAGGCTGGGGAGGGATTATTTACAAGGTCTTGCAATGACAGGACAAGGGGGCAATGGGTTTAAACTGGAAGAGGGGAGATTTAAACTGGATGTTAGGAAGAAGTTCTTAACAGTGAAGGTGGTGAAACACTGGAACAGGTTGCCCAGGGAGATTGTGGCTGCTCCCTCCCTGGATGTGTTCAAGGCCAGGTTGGACGAGGCCTTGAGTGACTTGTTCTAGTGGGAGGTGTCCCTGCCTATGGCAGGGAGTTTGAACTAGATGATCCTTGAAGTCCTTTCCAATCTTACCATTCTAGGATTCTATAAAAAAATCCCTTTCTGAACAGCCAGACTGCCCAGAAGGCTCCCGATCAATTTCTCCTTCCTTCTTTCCCCCCTCCCCGCCCCGCCCCCAGCCCGAATAACAGATAAATCTCCATATAGCTCATGTGTTAAATCTGCAGAGATCTGAGGTGAGATGTCAAAAAGATGACAAGGTAGGTTGGAGGAAAAGGTTAGATTGGGTTACATAGACTTTCATGCAAAGGAGCCAACGCACATACTCAAAGAGAAGAAGTGAGAAATAAGTGAGAAGTGCGTGCCTTATCTTGTGTTTTGACTGTTTATGTCTCTCAGTAGAACAAAATGAGTGATATAGGCATCACTGTTATTTTCTTCTCACAGCCAAGGATTTAATTTCTCTCATTAAAATATTCCAATTAGCCTCAAACCAGCACGTGCTAGAATGTTCAATCTTTTGTCCAACAATTAAGTAATTATTTTGCTGCTATTTTTTCATTTTTCTAGAATCAAACTGATAAGCTGGCTAGGAGAAACAGAAGTGATCATATGATATTATTTCACAATAGCTGAGCCATTTCTAGGTGTGCTAAAGCAGGTGGCTGGAAGAACTAACAGGAACAGTTTGTGGTTCTCTTAAAATTAAATTTCCTAGAGATCTAATATAATCTAATGATATTAATGAATGTATGTAAGTCATGGTGTCATTTGCTTTTCATGCACAGATAATTGCTCAAACCAAGTGCTAGTTGTGAAGTAAAGTATATAGTTGAGATTATATAAAACATTACTTCCAAGTTAGAATCCAAAGAGAAAAGCTTGAGAAACATGGACCTCCATAGGTCCCATTAAGGGAAAGGACAGGTCCACTTGGACAATATCACTTTTCTGTAGATACAGAAAGTTCTGCATATTTACCACAGGTGATAGCAAAGAAAGGAAAGAGATGACTGCAGAGGACGGGATCAAGAAACGAGTCGTGTGATAAAATAGGTTATGTCTTGTCAATGCCTTCAAATTAAAATTTAACAGATATTCAAATGAAACTATTCAAAGAAATAAAAAAATTCCCTCTTAGTTCATGCAGAACAAGCCTTCCCCACCCCATTCTTATAAGATATTGCTTACTTGAAAACAGTTAATTGCTAGTGAAACAGATATGAAGCTTTAACGGTTGCCTCTGAGCCACCTGTCTTATCTCAGAAGGTAGTTAATCTTGCTGTGATTGCATTTGCTTGAACAATGTAATCAGCTGAAGGAACAACTTGCACAAACTCTATTTCATTGTTTGGTGTTCAATAGACTGTAAAAAACATTCTACAGTAGTTCACTAAGTACCACCAAAACTCCCCCTGATGCTATTTGTTAAAAGAAAACACCTCCATTCTCCTTACCTAACTTGTGAAACCAGGGTGATGCCGTTTCAGAACTAATTTACAAATAACTAGGTCAGTCTCTAGTTAACAAAACAGCTGTGTCTGTGAAATAGCTTTTATACAGTTACGCTCTTCTAGCACCGGGTGTGGACCTTTTTTAAACTGTATTTTTCAGAGTAAATGTAGGCATTTCCAAGTGTCTGTAATTCAACTAGAGCATTATACATAGCAACATGCCCTAATATGCCTTTATTAGGGATATAATAAAGAGAATAATATGGGGGAAAACCACATTTCCTTGTTCCATCTTATCAAGTAATGTCATTCTCTACAATTGTGGCTTCACTGTCTAACAAAAAACCCTGAAATCTGTGCCAAATGCCACAGTAAAAGCTTTTTAAAGTTCTTGTTACAAAGTTTGTGTACTTGTTAGCCTGTTGAATGTCCAAAGGGCTCTTGAACACAAAATTAGAATGGGACTGGAAGAAGCTGAGAGGTTGGACTAGATGATCTCCAGAGGTCCCTTCTAACATTTACAATTCCATGATTTGAAATTCTCAATTATTCCAAGCAAAGATTGTTATACTCCCAAAGATGGGTTTGCTGCAGATACAGTCCACCACTTCTCTGTTAAGAAAAATAGCTTGCTTTTGTGCTTTTCCAGTTCTCTACAAAACTATTCTTCCACAGAGACTGAAAGATACTGAAATGAAGAAAGGATAAGTAAGAGGAAGAAATGAGAGATACCACATGGAGCAGGGAGGTCATGGAGATACCACAGGAGCAGGGAGGTCATTCTACCCCCTGTACTCTGCACTGGTTAGGCCACACCTTGAGTACTGTGTCCAGTTCTGGGCACCTCAATTTAAGAAGGACATTGAGGTGCTTGAGCGTGTCCAGAGAAAGGGCAGTGAGGCTGGTGAGAGGCCTCGAGCACAGCCCTATGAGGAGAGGCTGAGGGAACCGGGATTGTTTAGCCTGGAGAAGAGGAGGCTCAGGGGGGACCTTCTTACTGTCTACAACTACCTGAAGGGTGGTTGTAGCCAGGGGGAGGTTACCTTCTTCTCTCAGGCAATCAGCACCAGAACAAGAGGACACAGTCACAAGCTGTGCCAGGGGAAGTTTAGGCTGGAGGTGAGGAGAAAGTTCTTCACTGAGAGAGAGTCACCGGCTACTGGAATGGGCTGCCCAGGGAGGTGGTGGAGTCACCGTTCCTGGAGGTGTTTAAGGCGGGTTTGGACGTGGCACTTGGTGCCATGGTCTAGTCTTGAGGTCTGTGGTAACGGGTTGGACTTGATGATCTTTGAGGTCTCTTCCAGCCCTGGTGATACTGTGATACTGTGAAAAAAGGAAGGAATAGATGAAGAGTGGGAGGAAAATGGAAGAACAGTAAGTTCAACAAGAACAGCATAAATTAGGTAAAGGATCTGTTACTTGAACTGTCAAGCTTTCACAGAACTCTGAGTCTAATTTTTCTGAGGCCATCCTAGTGTTCATTTCTTCCAGTTACACTCATTTTTTTTTTCCAACAGGACTTGAGCCCTTAGGATAACATCATCTGACCTGGTAGACTGGAATATACAACACTATACAATTTTTTTCTTCTCTTTGTATACTGACTCCTGAAAGAACAAAACTCCTCTCCAATCTCCATCATGGGATTCAACATGTAAGTGCTCAGGGGTGGCTGGAGTTCTTATAACTGAGAACTGACTTGAGACTTTTTTGCTTTTACCAGAGAATGCTGCAGCATGTATCAATGAAATATAACTAGACCTCTAGGGCTTTACTGCTGTAAATTGTTCACTTACTTAGCAAGGATCTGTGTTAAGCCAGTGAAATGACCAGTTTACTTTCCCAGCCAACAAAGATGGTGTTAAAGCTAACCATGCTTTAATCTATCACACACGTAAACACCATTAAAATCAGTATGATTTAGCATATGCTTTAGGTTTAGTTACCATAAGCTTCATGTTCCTAGCAGGTTCAGTAGAGGTTAATACCAGTTATGTTGTTATCACACTGGTTGTTACAGGTCTTCTATAATCTGATTTTATACATTTTGATTTAGAAACACTTCTGGAAACTTGCCCTTTTTGTAACAGACAAACAAATCAAAACAACAACAACAAAACCCACCAAGAAAATCAAAACAAACAAACCCGAACAACAAACTAGTCTTGTTAATTACTTGCTTTAGAAGCTGACTTAAGCTCATGTGTAATTTCCAGTTCTTAGCCTGCCTTCCAAGTAAACACGAACTTCTAGGCACAAACAAAATGAAAGGAATGGGACCAAAAGGATACAACAGGCCCCATTACTAGTTTTCTTTCCTCTGAAGTTACTAAAGCTCCTTTGGAGCGAGGACAAAAATCATATGATCAGCATCTGTTTGCTTTTGGAAGTCTCAAGTATCTGCTGNCTTTCATGGGTGGGGGAAATGAGAAAAAAACTCCAGCCTCTTCCCATTATGTTCTTAACACTATTCATTAATAGGTCTTTTGGTGAGCAGAGGTTGGAAGCAACCTTTTTCATCTGCCTTGAACATTCAAAGACCATTCTTGTCTAAATACAGCTGTTCTTTCCAGAGAAGACCCTTCTTTGAACAGATGATTGCTGTGACAGGCTTGCTTTACAAATCTGTAATCCTCTCACATAAATATTATGCAAGATCTTGGTGTGAGTAACTATCTCTTATGAAAAATACATTTGATCTGATTTACTAATCCTATCACAGCTCTTGCAGCTTTTCTCCTTCTGTCTAAAGAATAAAACTGCAACAAAACATTCCTATAATGGAACAGCCTCTTTTTGTCTAGATACAATAAATAAAATTATTTGGCTTTTTATGTAGCTAACGGGAGAGGTAGCAAGATGGCACAGTCAGTGTATTTTGTTAATTTCCACATCATTACCATCAGGTTCTGGTTAAAGCTTTACTTAAAAATTTACAAAGAGATGTCCTTTAGCAAGAGACAGTATAACAATATTTTCCCAGTAATTTTACTTATGTAACCCTGAAAAAAACCCTGAATATCTGCATTCTCTCACAACACTTTTGAAATACATATATTTTTAGTTTAGAAGCTTCATGCAGAAATATTGAGAGAGACCTATCAAGATACCTATTTTGGCATTTCTTTTCAGACAGAAAATCAGCATTGACGGTTTTCATATTGCTTGAATGTACAACATGAGTTTTTGGACAGGCAAGAGTATCCATTCTCTGACTAGCTCCAATGTTAATGATTACTTAGAGGAAGTAATCTTCCTACACATCACCAATGACTTTTCAGATCTATTAGCCTGTTAGCTGTTACTGATTTCAAGCATTACTGATTAATGCTGTAGGTAGATTTGTTTCTCCTGCTGGAGAGTAAAGGACTGGCACTTCTTGTTAACCATTGTTAGATGAATGGTGCGTTACTGCTTGCTTTAGTTCCTTTCTATGTCCTCTTCCTCTGCTCTTGTTTGTCCTTTGTGCTACTGTACTGGTCTCCCCTTAACTGTTTCTCTAAACTTGCTTAAATCTTAGGGACTGTTCATCCATCTCCTACATAAGAGGACTTTGCACTTAATTTTGGAAAGTGTAAGATAGTACAACAATGGAAAACTCATGCATGTGCAGCAGAGTATTTCCAAACTTAACAGGGTGGTACTTCATGTTCATTGATCTTTGCAGAGTCTGACTCTGCCATTAGCCATAGGCTGTTCTCTCCCTGGTTGTTACTGTGCTCCAGGGACCACAGTTTGCTGCTGGCACTGTGGAGGCTGCTCAGTCACTACAGTAGCTCCTCAGCCCACTGCTTCCATGTACCAAATTCTTTGCCATGCCCACACGTGAGTTACAGAGTACTGCATTTCTTGTTCTTCATTCAGGTCAGTATTGCGCACTCTGGGTTTGTGACCAAGTTCTATACAACCAGACCCAGCTCTTCCATCTCTTGAATTCCAAGGTAATGAACTCCAGATCTTCTTATCATTTTAACTAGTAACTTAAGCACTGTACATATTCCTCTAGCTATCACCTCCTGTTCTGCATTTTTCAGTTAGTTTGTGCTGAATGCATACACTTCAGTCATCGCTGTTTGGTACAGATTACATATTTTTGTTTATCTGCATGCTTTTCTACAGGTGTCTGATAGCTTGGTTTTGGTAGACTACAGACATTTTGCTTATTAATACAGTATTTAGCTCATCTAAGTCTCTCACTGTTTTTGTTGCACAGCTATAATTAGACTGCATTTTAGACTATAGGCACTGAAAATTTATGTTGTATTTCAAGGCCAGTGTGTTTAACTGCTTCAATGGTATTTTGGGGAACTATTACTCATAGTAAGATATTAAACATCTGCAAGATTCAGCCACTTGAGTTAATTCTCAAAAATGAGAATGTGCTGCCTCCATCAGCTGTAGGACAGAGCAATACAAAGGTCATATGACTGTGTAAATCAAAACTTGAGACTCTGATAAAAGATCATAGAATCATAGAATCATAGAATAGTAAGGTTGGAAGGGACCTCAAGGATCATCTAGTTCCAACCCCCTGCCATAGGCAGGGACACCTCCCACTAGTACAGGTTACTCAAGGCCTCATCCAATCTGGCCTTGAACACATCCAGGGAGGGAGCATCCACAACCTCCCTGGGCAACCTGTTCCAGTGCCTCACCACCCTTACTGTAAAGAACTTCCTCCTAACATCTAGTCTAAATCTCCCCTCTGCCAGTTTAAGCCCATTGCCCCTTGTCCTGTCATTGCAGGACCTTGTAAATAATCCTTCCCCAGCCTTCCTGTAGGCCCCCTTCAGATACTGGAAGGCTACTATCAGGTCCCCTCGAAGCCTTCTCTTCTCCAGGCTGAAGAGCCCCAACTCCCTCAGCCTGTCCTCATAGGAGAGCTGCTCCAGCCCTCTGATCATCTTTGTGGCCCTCCTCTGGACCCGCTCCAACACTTCCATGTCCTTCCTGTGCTGAGGGTTCCAGAACTGCACACAGTACTCCAGGTGGGGTCTGACGAGAGCAGAGTAAAGGGGCAGAATCACCTCCCTTGCTCTGCTGGCCAC
The DNA here is from genome assembly GCA_013396675.1 of Eubucco bourcierii. Taxonomy (NCBI): domain Eukaryota; kingdom Metazoa; phylum Chordata; class Aves; order Piciformes; family Ramphastidae; genus Eubucco; species Eubucco bourcierii. Next base: position 458,409 of record VWZE01014924.1, on the reverse strand, counting down.
GCTTCTCTTGATGCAGCCTAGGACTCGGTTGGCTGTCTGGGCTGCATGTGCACACTGCAGGCTCATGTTGAGCTTTTCATCAACCCAGACTCCAAGGTCCAAGATATCGCAGGTGGTTGTAAAATAAGAGTTATAGAGTAGAAATTTTAAATATACCTGGTTTCACATGTCTAGGTGATGTTAGACCTTGTCACCTAATAGCCACTAATTCTCTGCAAGGAGACTGAGAGCCAAGAACTTTTAGCAGAAAGTTCCCCAGGTGGAGACAGGCTGTTAGAAAAGTTTTCTTGGTAATGACTGTGAAGGAAGAAGACAGAAATAAATTTGAATCAACTGAGTACTATCTATCTGTTAGTAAATAAATCAGTGTAAAGTTGTATCATGAATTTAATCAAAGTCTATGTCCTGCCTAATACAATGCTAATTCATTCTTTTCTTATCTTCCACTCATCACCTAATGACAGTGCATTACATAACAGAAGGGGGAGAGTGGTTGTTATCTGATTTCTGTTAACATTAACCTTTTCTCCTTGTTGGTTATCTCCCAAGCTTCTAGACCTTACAAGAGATTTCAGAATACGGAGAAGGCACTTTTTTGCCATTTAAATGGAAACCAATGAGAAACTGTAGTCTAAAACTACTTTGCTTCTTAGCGTGTGCTGTCAGCTATATGGTTGCAAAGCAATATATTTCTAGATATATGGTTAGAAATATAACTGTCACTTGCCCTGTTTTGGACCTTAGTACTTCAATAGAATCTTAAATGACTGTAAAGACATTATGAATATTTTATTCCTTCTTTCTGGCTTTTGTCTATCCTAAACCAAGAAGTCAGGGATAATCAGTGCAAAGTCCTTTGAACTCAACCCCCAGACTGATGAGAACAAGGCTTTGATTTTTAAAGTAAATACAGCTGCTAATTGATTTAGATTAATTAATTTATATTAGTGTGAATACATAAGCCATATTAGAGAATATCTTTATGCTCCAAGGTAAATGCCTGTATAGAAAAAATATATGGCATAAGCTTTAGGATTTCTAGCCATCCAACTTACTAGCAAAGCAAAAGGAATAGTCTCATGTGGTGGGTTAAGAAACTTCCCCACCACCACTATTGAAATTTATGAGACCAGCTCAGTCAGCTTGGAAGTGAGATAAAGCTGTATTTACAGTTGTATTTACAAGCATATATACACAATATATTTAGAAATATTTACAGTTATATACAGTTAGAAATAATAAAGACATTCAAATTCCCTCACAGACAAAGAAACTGCCCAGAGGGAGTCAAAGCCAACCTCCCTCTCCCAGAAAGACAATTAGCAAAGCTTACTTGCTATCTGTTAGTGGAAGATATTAGAGCAGAGCAAAGGAGAAGTGAAAGGAAGAAGCATCCCAGAACAAAGAGGGACAAATTATTTACATTTTGGCTTTTTATCCCTTTCAGCAAGCCAATGAATGATGCACACTTTATCATTATTTTCTCTTTACAACCAATGATCTAATTTCTCTCATTAGAATATTCCAATTAGCCTCAAACCAGCACACCTAAAGATACTATTTCTTTTTATCACCATTCTAGCAAACTCAAAGAAAATGTCACTTGAGATACCATTTCTGGGTTTTCTCCCAGTCTCATTGTATTCCTTCTTGGTCAAGTAGAGGGGTCCTGCAATATAGCAGAATATAAAGATCTGTCCTCATTCAAACTTGTTTTGTGCCCATGGATGACAAGACAGAGTATTATCATAAATCAAAGTTGTAACCTCAGGCAAATTCAAATATCAAGTGTTGGGCTGTGGTGCTCTCTTAAAGAGCATGAGGTGAACTGTTCATTTCAGCTGACTCTGGGGAACTCAAGAATGAAACTGTCCTACACTTTTCTTGTAAGAACAGACTGATTTTGACCATGAATGGGAGATACAGAGTTAAACAGAGTACCTCTGGCATACCAAGGGCTTATATGACAAATTATTTGCTTGTGAATTTGTTACTAATAACGTGTACCACGTTGGAACTGCACTGCCAGTTATGACACAGGTCATTTTGTCCCTCTAGCCTGGCTTAACTTCTGCAAGTTAAGTAACCTCATTCTCTAGTTCCAGCAGTAGAAGTTTTTGTTTTTAGACTCAGTAACACCACGTTCTTAGAGATAAGCAACTGAAATAAGTCCTCACAGAAACATGAAAACAGAGGAGTGAAAGCAAATTACTTTTTCTAATGACACACTGCAATGACTCAATTTGCATGAATCCTGTTATTTACTGAGACTGGAAATTATTTCACTAGTTCTGGTACTATTTTTTTCTTGCAGACATGAAGATTTTTTTAAGATTAGGAACAGATGCAGTAATTTTCCTGCATTGTCTGTCACTACAGTGGTTAAGTCCCTTTCCCTGGCACTGCTCCATCATGAAGTCTTTGAGGGTTTTAGATATTTAAGGAGAGATTTATTTTTTTAATGTAGCATTCTAATACAGTATTCCCTAAACATGAATCTCTTTCAATACACAAAGCACAGTCTCCTGTACTGTTCGAATGTACAATATTTAATAATAGAGGCTGCTGTTGAAGTCTTATATGAAGTAGTCCAAATAATAAGGGAAAGCTCAAAAATAATTAGCAAGCATTCTACACCTTGTTTCTGCTGGTCACCTATGTCCTCTTTGTAGTGTTGAGGCAGACAGGCAGTTGTGAAGGCTTGCTTGTCCAGGATAATCTCAAGACTATCTCGGAATGGGATGAGTCACTTGATGAAGGTGTATGAAGATAGACATGGAGATAGAGGAAACACCTAAGTTTTCAATGGCTGAAGCCCTTAAGGATAAATTTCCACTTCTCTAAGATCTGCATTATCTCTGCATAAAAAAATCCTGTCAGTCATAATAATTTTATCCCTTGTGATTATAATTCATTTTACAATACCAGGAGCTGTTACAGGAGCCCTAGGAGATGACCAAATATTTCTGTAATCGTTAATGTGCATACAGATTCTTTTGGCCTGAGAGATTGTTCTTTTTCTTTTGGAATTTCCTGTGGGTATGCTCCATAGTATCAGATATTAGGATTTGGGCTGGTCTCCACTGGAGATTTCCTCTTCCGTGGAGTAAGACAGACAAAAATGAAGCCATGTGGAAACTTTGTATGAGCAAAGCAAATGTTTGCCTCTTTACAGCTTGCAGACAAGTTTAAAATCAACTGAGTAGTATCTGGCAGACGATACGTTCTTACAGTACAAAGGTCAGTTATGTCAAAAGGACATTAAGTACTTGATTTGCAGAAGACTTCAAATTTGCCGACAATAATATAAAAGTAAAATAGGACAGACAGAAAAAAAAAAAAGAAAAAAAAAAAAAAAAAAAAAAAAAAAAAAAAAAAAAAGCTTTACATCTGACCACAACTTCTGTGATTGAGAAGGCACTACCTTGTGTGCATTTATGTTGTTTAGTACAAACTATCTAACACACTGCAAAGAAATAAACCATCATCTAGGTTTGGTGAGAAATTGACCAAGTTACAGTTGAAAATCCTCTAGTATTAGTCCAAATTTGTACTTAAAGTGCCAACATTTTCTCAAAAGATATTTTAACCTGGAGACCATTTCAGTTACAACAGAGTACTTGGTTTCTGAAGTTCAGTGCAAAGGAAGTAAGAAATTCAGATTATAAGTGACAAATAATGTTCTTTAATTCAATTTGTTAAGAAACAACAAAAGAAATATCAGCTATTGTCTATCTTTTCGTACTAACAAATGATGTGGAGGAAAAGCTGTAAACTATTCAAGCCTTTGGCAAAACATGGCAAACATCTGTTGTAAACAATACTCTTTGGTAGACTTCTAGATACTGCAGACTAGGCTGAAGAAAGTTTTTTGTGTTAACCCTCCAATGCAGAAAAGTTTCTAAACTTATAGTTGGACTATTGTATAATTGAAGACTCATGACTATTTCCTGAAGAAAGGAAAGACAGAGGGAACTTGATTTATTCGTTCTGAATAATGAAAAGAAGAAATAGTTTAGGGAAGGATGAAAGGCGTAAGAAGGTAATCAAGGCTTTCTTTCACACCCCAGGCTGCATGGTGTTGTGGTAGGCCAGACTTGTTCTGCATCTTGTGGCAAACAAGGTACACAGGCTCAGCTTGTGCCTGCCACATGCAAGGCCTGTGTTTTTCCCAAATTTGGGTAAAGCAAGCCTATGGCTTCACCTAATATGGTCAAGCTCAGCTATCTGCTATTCTGATTGGCTATTCTGTGTCCAAAGGCCCATTAGTCTTGGGCTGTGTTGAAAAAAAGAGATGAGCAGGTAACACAATGTGCTCTGCCATTGTATTCATGTGTGCCTGCTGCCATTGCTCACTGCCTTAGTGCATCCTGAACTGTCTAACTCCACTGCCTTGAGTTTACCAAGAACTTGCTCTAAATGCCTCCACGCAATAGGCCTGCATAGCCAGCATGACATTGTGCTGAGACTGCACATGGCAAGACATCCTGCCTACACCTGAAAGTCTCCTGCCAAGACAGGAAGTCCTGGAGATACACAGATCTTCCAGAGGATCCAGGACCAAGTCAGAGATAGTCTGCCTCCTTTTCCCAGCAGCCTGGGAAGCCTGGGAAGGATCAGAAGTCTCAGCAGCTGACAAGACAGTAACAGAATTCCCTGAAAGTGTCTGGGTACTGTCTGAAGCTGTAGCTAGCCCTGCAAGTCATGAGATATTTTGTGAGTAAATACTTAAAGCTTCTTGTAATTCACCATTGCCTTCTGCCATAAGCAGAAAGGAGATCCCTGAATCCATCTAATGGGCAAGTGGTATACTGACCGCAGGAACCTTCTCTTTCAGTTCAATTAATGTTTCTATATTTTTGCTAGTTATTTCTGGATCTAGTTATTCCTTTGTATAATGTTTCCAAGACTGTGCAAAGAAAGGAATATTATTAAAATTAACAGTCTTGGGGGAAAGACTCCTGAATATTAAAATTAACAAACAATATTATTTTTGGAAAAATATCATCTCACATTTATTAATTACCCCTCCATTACACATGGAATGTGTATTCCCACCATAGCAACTGTTAGTGTTACATCAGTTTGTTAAATTTCTGGGTTCATTAAGCCCCTCAAAAAAAAGCCTAATTCTTATACAAACCCCATGTTTTTAAATCTTCACCCAGTTACTCCAGGTGCTTCTGTTCTAGGCACTTCTCTAGAATGTGAGTTTCAGAGTTCTGATCAGCAAACTTTGAACATCAGAGCTTTTAATACGGCTGTTTGGGAAGTTTTTTTTGTTTGGTTTGGGGTTTTTAAAATTATTGCATTAAAATCTGTGAAATTCATTTTAAGATGAATGATTCCTCTTCTAGTCAGTAGGAAAAAGGAAAAGGTTTGTTCTGACAACTTTTTTGAAAAAGAGAAAACTCTCATGAAGAGAGTTGCTGAGCTGAGATGAAAGCTGGTTTTGTAGTATGACTGTGTTTTAAGTTATACAAAGCTTTCCAAGAGAGGCTGCAATGGCTTTCAGATTCCTCTGCTTGTGCTAAAGATCAGTTTGGCTTGGACCAAAATATCTTCAACGTTCAGACTGCAGCCTTTCTTTTCTCTGGCTTTTAGTCTGACAACTCCAATCTCCATTCGTACTTATACTCAGAATTCTTTTACAAACCCACAGAAGCTGCATCGATGTTTGATTTAGATCACTGAAATATGGTTTGAAAGTCACAAATTTGCTGAGCTGCACACTGTTGGAGGCTAAAAGAGTATCCTAGGGAAATCTCACCATATTTTTGCACTCTTTCCTGATATGCTGCTTTTAGCCACTCGATATTGTGTTAGACCTTTGAACTGACTCGGAATAGTCATTCACAGTCCTCTGTTTTTAGAGATACTTATTAAATACAAATCTCTTTCCCTAATGCAATAGATTATTTAAAATAATAAATAAATTAATCCTTCATGAGGTCTCCTGCTCTAAACTTCAAAAATGTCAGAGGAATCCAAATGTTAAGATCCTAAATAAATGGCCAGATGGTAAATTAATATTTGGGGTAACAACAGTGCAAGACAGTAAGACTGCATTTCAGAAAATATGCTCATTTATTAAGAATTTAGCAGACAGAATTTAGTAGTGAGAATTTAACAAGAATCTGAGACTCAGGGCCTGGCAGAAACCTGAGTACACCAGTAGGTCTTAATTGCCCTAGCCAGCCTCATCTGATGCTCTCATCAATCACCTCCCACCCATGGAGCTGTATATAAACATAGGACTGGCTGTGCAATGCCTGTTTCAGCCTCTCACACCTATGCCTATGCCCAGCCATGGGCCTCACTGGTCCTACTCTGGGTATAGGCACTATCTAAATTATGGCATTTTGCTCTCAGATTTGCCTCAGGCCTTCTTTGCAGCTGTGGACTAGTCCAGACTCAGGAGATCCTAGAATCCCTAGGTCTGCTTAGCTTACCTTGCTCATGTGCAGTGGGACAGTGCCCTGACTGCTGAGGTTTCTGAACTCCTGATTTATTATTATCCTCCTGGCCCTTAGATCAGCTGACTTTTGCTGTTCCTAGATATAGCTTAACACTCCTACTTGTAAATTCTTGCTTTTCTTTATTCTCAGCTCAAGTTGGTGGTTTGGTTGGTTGGTTGGTTGGGTTTTTTTTCATCCGTGTTTGAGCACTTGACAGATCATCTGAAAATCTCCTCAAGAAAAGAAGAAAGGCTCTCCTTCTTATTCCACACATATTAAACCGGATTTTAAGTGGAACCAAGTCACTTACTGTCAAGAAGTTCCTCTGGTGAATGAAGTCCTGTAGTGTTCATATCAGCAGACTGAATGGAAAAAAATTCTATTGTTTTCACACTGTAAAGAAGCTCTGGAGGGCTTGCCCAAAATCTAGAGTCTATCAGGTAACGAGCCATGTTAGGAAAGAAATGTTTTGGCTTCTGCACAGTGTCATGGTAGGCCTAAGCAAAATAGGCTTAAGCATGTCCTGGCTTGCCCAGAGATGTTTCCCTGCTCCCCCTCCTTCTGTTTTGGGGAGAAGCAACCATAGGAAAGAGGACAAAGAACCTGGAGCCACTGAGTCTGAAGATTCTGGCTTGCCCAGACTTGTTTTCCATCCTGTGGTAAACAAGGTACACGTGGTTGCCTTGGGCAAGGCTGTGTTCTGCCCAAATTTGTGTAAAGCAAGCCTATGGCTTCACCTAATATGGTCAAACTTGGCAAAGTGCCATCCTGATTGGCTAATCTATGTCCAAATGCCCATTAGTCTCCGGCTGTATTGATAAAAAGGGATGAGCAGGTGGCACAAGGTGTTCTCTGCCACTGTATCCATGCCTGCTGCTGCCACCTCGTTGCATCCTGAACTGTGTGGAACTCCACTACCAGGAACAGGCTCTAAATGCCTGCAGGTGATCGGCCTGCACAGCCAGCGTGACATTGTGCCAAGACTGCACATTGCTTTGCATCCTGCCTGCCCCTCTGCAAGGCTTTCTGCTGAAAGGGAGTCAAGAGGAACCAGGTCAGAGACTGTGCCAGACTCCCAGCTTCCTGAGAAAAGAGCCTGGGAAACTCCAAAGCCTCTAGCGGCTTTGAGACCACCAACAGCAACCCCTCCACATGCTTTGAGTACTGTCTGATAATATTTTGTGAGTAAATACTTAAAGCCTCTTGTAATTCAGTAATTGCCTTCTGCAATAAGCAGAAAGGAGCTTCCTGCATCCATGTAGTGGCTAAGCAGGACCATTAACCGCAAGCGGTGTATTGACTGCAGGAACCTTCTCTTCCAGTATAATGTTTGCATTTGCTGGCTACCAGTTTTGCCTGTTCCCTGTGTGCATAAATTTCCAAACTGTGCATTTTGAACCTTGTAAATAAGTTTTCTGGTGAGATTTAATGTTAATAAACAATTTTCATGGTTATTAACAATCTTAACCTTGATATCAAAATTAATATCGATCATTAATTTTGCATCATTCATAACATACAGCACTCAGAAATTCTTTCTGTGGCAGTCTTCCTTGGGCAATTTACACTAGCTTTGGAGTTGCTTTATAATGGGGAGCCTAGATTCCCAGACAGTCAGAGGTAAGCCAGTAGAGCCATGTTTTCTGCATGCATGTTTATCTTCATGATGAAAAGCACAAAGCTACTTAATTCTATAAAGGTGATTAGACCTCCGAGCTTATTGTATGTTCTGTGGAATATCTATTTTGATTAACTGTAAAATTAAGCACTAATAGGCATACTGCTCCTTAAATATGAAATGTTTATGCTCAGAAAATAGGTTTGAGTTTCTTTGATATCTAACTTCAGAATGCTGCTACTAGATTATTTTTATATTGTTCTTTTTATGGAATAACCAGTATGATTATTGCTGACTTGCTCTCTGCAAGAACACATTATGATCACTACAGTTGTCTGATGATGGTAACTAGCTCTGATTGCTGCACAAGGACATTTCTCTGGGAACTGCAAAGTAAACAGCCCTGTTTCTCCGCTTTAAAAGAAATCCAAGAAAATAACTCTACCACAAGCCAATGAATTTAAACCCAGAAAGACTGAGTAGACCATTATGTACATCCATAGAAACAGTTTGTACTGATTGTAGGGTTAGGATTCTTTGAACTCATCTTCACTTAAACCTGTGAAAATAAAAATGTCCGTATTTCTCATTAGCTCTTCTCCCTCACAATTAGTTACTTTAAATAAACAATGAAAAGTAGCATTTTCACCTCTTTTATGTCAAAGGCAGCAGCAATGCCTTTGTTTTGTACAATATTCTTTGTGTAGAAGGGGCAAAGGCTCAACGTCTTGTCTGAGTTGAGGGATTTTTTGGGGGGAAGGGAGCAAGAGAGGATGAGAATGTCATTTTTGGTAAATTACATTTTGTTACTAAACTGCAAAAGGGATAAAATAAAATATTTTTGTTTTGTAAAAATAATTAATTTTTTTAAGTCAGCATAAAATGACTCTACATTTGCATTCTTTAACAAAACTTTTTATTGTAATCGTACTGAACCAATTAGCACCAAAAAATTCAGCAGAGTATATTTGTTAAGGGAATTCATGACACTACCAGAAAACAGAAGACTAACATGTTTATATTACTCTGAAGCCTAGGAATATTAGGCAAGTCAAAGCACTAAACCAGCATGGAATCATAGAATCATAGAATCACAGAATGGTAAGGTTGGAAAAGACCTCAGAGATCATCTAGTTGCAATCCCCTGCCATACGCAGAGATACCTCCCGCTAGTACAGGTTACTCAAGGCCTCATCCAACCTGGCCTTGAACACATCCAGGGAGGGAGAAGCCACAACCTCCCTGGGCAACCTGTGCCAGTGTCTCACCACCCTCACTGGAAAGAACTTCCTCCTGACATCCAGTTTAAACCTTCCCTCTTCCAGTTTAAACCCACTGCCCCTTGTCCTGTCATTGCAAGACCTTGTAAATAGTCCCTCCCCAGCCTTCCTGTAGGCCCCCTTCAGATAGTGGAAAGCTACTATAAGGTCTCCTCTACACCTTCTTTTCTCCAAGCTGCAGAGCCCCAACTCTCTCAGCCTGTCCTCATAGCAGAGCTGCTGCAGTCCTCTGATCATCTTTGTGGCTCTCCTCAGGACCCGCTCCAACACTTCCATGAATAAAAGGTTTCTACTGCAAACGGTTTTTTATTGAGAGACAAGAAATAGAGGCATACTAGTAAAAAAGTAGCAGGTAACAGCAAGACAATATAGGTTGGCGCTAACAATACAGCCAGAAAGCTCTGTGTGCCTGCAGCCTAGCTGTTGCCCATGTCTCTTGCCACCAGCGTCTGGAACTGCATGAATACAAGCAGTCATGCACATTGGAAACTGTGTTCCAATGGAAATGAGCATGGCTGGCTGACAGGATATGAGAACTGGAAAGCAAATGTGTCTGAAAGATGATAGGTAAACTGGAGATTAACAATCCATCAAGGCCCTTGGGAGTGAAGACCAGCAATATATATCTGATTTGATAGAAAAGCAGTGGTTAGAGAAGTGGATGCATGGCAATAAGAATCAAAGCAATTAAATGAGAGAGGACAGGATCAAGAATAAAAGGGCTCAAACTGAGCTGGGCATAGCAGTCCTGGCACACTTGCATCCTGTCTGTAGCTTTCTGATAATTGCCTTGTACATTCCATTAATTAAGGTTAGAGAAAGAGGATGCCATAGCAACTGAAGCTTAAGTCATTGAGGATCCAGAGGAGGCATTTAGCAGAGTAGGTATTAATAAAGTCACACTGTAGAGTTAAATAAAAAAAGAATCTGTATTCATTTAGAGGCCTTATGTGAACACTTGGGAACTTGAGTCCAAGGTGATGACAGGCTGGATGATAACCTGAGCAGAAGAGTTTATAAGAAAATAGGCATGTGGCTTTACACCTTTCTACATTGAAGGGCTCTAATTATAGAACTGCGGTGGAATCTCTTCAAGCTTAAGCACTTGGTCTGCTTGATTTTGGACTTTGTGTGAAAGTTTTCAATTTGCAGCAGGGAAAAACTCTTCACAACCTCTCTGTCCTCAGTAGTCATGACAGAATCCTGCCCCAAACTTGAACATAGTTGTAATCTGAGCCAAATCCTGTATCTGCTTCAGCTGCTGGTGGCTGTTTTGTCTTGGGTGGGATACTTATCACCAAAACCTCTTACGGACTCAGCCAAAATATCTTCTGATATTTTTAATTTGTACTTACTCCTCAGACTGTTTTCTGAAATAATTAAAAACCAGAAACAGTAGTCTGTTTCTCCCTCCTCATCCTGCCCAAACACCTGAAAGCACTGTGTGCCTGTAATAGCTGCGAGCTGATGAGACTTAAGCTGCATTCAGTGCTAAAGCTGTCAGCTTATTAGTGCAGTAACATGACTTTATCCCACCATCAGTTTGACAGTCAAGTCTTTTTTTTATTCTCATGTCTTTTTGTTTGTTTGTTTGTTTGTTTTTCTTACAGAATCACTGATGGTATTTGTAGAAAGGAAAGGGCAGAATATGCATTCTCTGTGGATCATTCGAAGACAATAATGCTATTATCTAACGAGAAAGAATATAATTCTTTAATATCAAATTAGACCACACTTTTTTTATCTTCAGATTATGATTAATTATTATTTTTCAAACCCAGGGTTTTCATTTTGATTGCTATGTGAAAGTACAAATTACTCCTTACAACTCCTCTTCTCTTAGTCTTTTGATTAAAGACCTGATTGTCTCCATTACTGTCCTCTATTTAACCTGTATTTCTGTAGCCTTTTCCCATAACAAGCATTAGTCACTGAGTTCTTTCTATTTCAGAACTACTACATAAACAGGTAAGATTTAAGAAAACAATTTAAAAAAAAAAAAAAAAAAAGCAAGCAAGCCCCTACCCCAACACAAACAAACAAACACAAAGGAACCAATTTTTCTTCCTTTAAGCAATACAAACCTGGCACTGCTGTCTGTCACCGGCCACTACGTGCACCTCAAATGGCAGTCAGCTGGTGGCAGGGGGGAATGCTTGATAAATAGAATTCCTCTGCAATTTTACTTCTCACCCCTTCTATGACAGTAATAATTTTTATTTTTTTTTTTTTTTTTCTGAGTCCTACCTGCCTGGGTAACACACTGTTCTGCTGTATCTTTGACAAGGCAGCTTGGAGACCACCATGTGCTGACCCACTTTTCAGCCTACTGCAGCTTGAGGAACCTGTGGAACAGACCTGATTTATTTCAGGCAAGAGAGATGCAAGGGAAGTTTCCTTTAAGTTTTTTTACATAATTATTGCTTGAAAGATGGGGAGGTTATTCTTTCTGCAATGATACAGCAAATTTTCTATCCTTTTCAAAATATTTGTCCCTGCCTACAGTAGGTGACACATTGCATCAGCACAATCAGCTTTATTTCACACATGCAAGAAGGACTGGAAAGGTTCTTATTTGGGAACTTTAAATAGGAAAGCTTCCAGCTGAAATTATTGAGAAGAGTTTGGTTAACCAGAGTTCCCCAGAGAAGGATAACCTTTGCATAGAGGTTAAACCATAGGAGGCAGAAAATGCTACTTTTTTTTTGTTTTTTGGTTAATTTTTAGCCTTCCTGTGATTGAATGGACTTTTCTAAACCATCCTTTCTGGTCCAGCTCTTCTGTAGTCAGTCCAATCCTAGTATTCTTGATCTGCCCTGCTGTGGAGCTAAACAGCTCCAGAGGCTGCACCCTATAAAAGTGGAGCTACCTGTGAGGTTAATCATTCACTTATTTCTGCTCACTCCAATCCCAGAACTGTATCTGCACTCAAAGAAGTGTGCAAGCTTACCCTTCCCAGTACTGAGTAGTCTATCCTTTCCTTATGCTGGCCTTGGAAACCCAGGTCATCTACTGGAAAACTTAAGGAAACCTGAGCATGTATAAGGAGCTTGCGTATTTGTATGGTAAGAGAGAAACACTAATCCCTGACTGGCCATACCCCTGTGGTCTTCTAACTCTCCTGCTGTTTTTCAACAATAGTTTGTTTATCTTCGAATAAAATCTAATTCCACACAGAGCTCTCAGCCAAAGAAGAGGATAGTATTCCCTTTCACTTAGAATGAAAGAACTCCTATGATCATTTGGACTTTAATTAAGTTTTACCCATGTATTATCTTTCTGGAGACAGTTTTCACATGTTCTTGGAAGGGCCTCAGAGGCCATTGTCTTTCTGCTATTTCTACCTGTAGTTCATAAAAAGCTATGAACAGATGTTAATTATCAGTAGCAAGATTTGCAGTTGAAAGTCAGGACTCTAAAACAGGGAAGGATGTTCTCATCACACTTCAGTGTAACAGAGATCAGAGAGATGAATTCTGGACAGATTTTCTTTCTTCTAAAAGTGACTGGAGGACAACTTAGATCTGTGTCATCAGCAGGGTCATCATCAGCCAGTGTGTTTCACTCACAAAACTGTGGCAGAAATGTTTGAAAACTGTAGGATGAACTGGGTGGCTATAGAAAGTACTTGGGGTCACAAACTGATAAATTCTCCACTAACCTTCCCAGGGGTGCAACAAGCTGTTGGTGCAGAATAAACAAGGGTAAATTTCTGTTCAGATACTTAAGTCTAGTGTTCTGACAACTTTAAGTAAAATAGCCTTAGTTATAAAAAAAAAGCTGCTACTCAGTAAAATATTTTAAATTGTTCTCTCTGGTTTACCAGTGCATATAAACTAAAAGCAAATATGAGAGAAAAGTTTTGTGAATAGTTTGCTATTACGTCTTTCATAGAATAGAATCATAGAATCAACCAGGTTGTAAGAGACCTCCAAGATCATCCAGTCCAACCTATCACCCAGCCCTATCCAGTCAACTAGACCATGACACTAAGTGCCCCATCCAGTCTTTCCTTGAACACCTCCAGGGACAGCCACTCCACCACCTCCCTGGGCAGCCCATTCCAATGCCAATCACTCCCTCTGTGAAGAACTTCCTCCTAATATTCAGCCTAGACCTCCTCTGGCACAACTTGAGAGTGTGTCCCCTTGTTCTGTTTCTGGTTGCCTGGGAGAAGAGACTGACCCCCACCTGGCTACAACCTCCCTTCAGGTAGTTGTAGACAGCAATGAGATCACCCCTGAGCCTCCTCTTTTCCAGGCTGCACACTCCCAGCTCCCTCAGCCTCTCCTCACAGGACTGTGCTCCAGGCCCCTCACTAGCTTTGTTGCCCTTCTTTGGACATGTTCCAGTACCTCAACATCTCTCTTGAACTGAGGAGCCCAGAACTGGACACAGGACTCAAGGTGTGGCCTGACCAGTGCTGATTACAGGGGCAGAATAACCTCCCTTGTCCTGCTGGCCACACTGTTGCTGATACAGGGCAGGATGCCATTGCCTCTCCTGTCCACCTGGGCACACACTGCTGGCTCATGTTCAGCTACTATCTACCAGTACCTCCAGGTCCCTTTCTGCCTGGCTGCTCTCCAGCCACTCTGTTCCCAGCCTGCAGCACTGCTTGGGGTTGTTGTGGTCAAAGTGTAGAACCCTGCACTTAGCCTTGCTAAATCTCATCCCACTGACCTCTGCCCACCCATCCAGCCTCTCCAGGTCTTTCTGCAGGCCCCTCCTACTCTCCAACAGACCAACACCTGCTCCTGACTTGGTGTCATCTGCAAACTCACTGATGTTGGACTCAATCCCCTGGTCCAGATCATCAATCAAGACATTGAACAGGACCAGGCCCAGCACAGATCCCTGGGGAACACCACTAGCGACAGCTACCAACTGGATGTGTCACCATTCACCACCACTCTCTGGGCCTGGCCCTCAGCCAGTTCTTGACCCATATCAGAGTGAATCTGTCCTAGTTTTGCCAGGAACTTCTTGTGGCAAATGATGTCAAAGGCTTTGCTGAAGTCCATGTAGACTCCATCCACAGTCTTCCCCGCATTCACCAGGAGGGTAACCTGATCATAAAAGGAGATCAGGCAGGACCTGCCCTTCCTAAACCCATGCTGGCTGGGCCTGATCCCTTGGCCATCCTGTAGGTGCTTTGTGATGGCACTCAGGATGACCTGTTCCATAACCTTGCCTGGCACTGAGGTCAGGCTGACAGGTCTGGAATTTCCTGGCTCCTCCTTCCAGCCCTTCTTGTGGATAGGCATCATATTGGCCAGCTTCCAGTCTTCAGGGACCTTTCCAGTGAGCCAGGACTGTTGATAAATGATGGAGAGCAGCTTGGCCAGCTCATCTGCCAGCTCTCTCAGCACCCTAGGATGGATCCCATCTGGTCCCATGGACTTGTGAGGATCCAAGTAGCTCAGCAGGTCCCTTACTGCTTCCTCCAGGATTACAGGGGGACTATACCGGCCCCTGGCTCCATCTGCCAGTTCAGGAGACCAGCTGTCCTGGGGACAACCTGTCTCACTACTGAAGATTGAGGCAAATAAGGTGTAAGTACCTCTGCCTTTTCCTCATCTTTTGTTACTATATTTCCCCTGCATCTAATAAGGAGTGGAGGTTGTCCTTGCCCCTTCTTTTGCCATTAATATATTTATAGAAGCATTTTTTATTCTCCTTAACAGCAGTGGCCAATCTAAGTTCTAAATCAGCTTTTGCTTCTCTAATTTTTTTCCTACAAGACCTAGCAACATCCTTAAACTCTTCCTGAGATACCTCCCCTTTTTTTCCAAAGGTGATACACCCTCTTTTTCTTCCTTAATTCCTTTTAGAAGCTCCTTGCCCATCCAGTCTGGCTGTCTCCCTTGTCGGCTCATCTCCCAGTACATTGATGCAGCCTGTTCCTGTGCCTTCAAGAATTCTTTCCCGAAGCAGGTCCAGCCTTCCTGGACCCCTTTGTTTTTAAGAGCTGTTTCCCAAGAAACTTTCTGAATTAGTTCCTTAAATTAGCCAAAGTCTGCCCTTTGTCTGACATCTCAAGCCCCAGGTACAGAGAATGAGATGCCTCATATGTCACATCTTGCGCAGTTCTAGGACATGACTCCTTTCCTGCCATGAAGCTGAAGCATCGCATATAAAATAGGTCAGCTGGATTGCCTCAAGCAGTTGGCTATAACACAGGATCAGACAGTTCTAGTCATATGGGAACATTTCCACTGGACAGGAATCTTAGCACTGCGGTCCAGTTTTCAAAATAATCTCACCTAGTTGCATTCACAAAAGCAATCTCCAGAGGCTAAGGAAGGACACCAAGTCAATAGCCCTCTTCGGACTTTGTCCTTTCCTTTCCCTCCTTTATAATGCATAGTCTTTCCTAATGTACTTTCAGTAGCTGCTGAACTAATCAAATTAATCTGTCTGGAAAGGCATGTACAACAACAGCAAATCTAATGAAGCAAGAAGTCACAGACATTTCTGAGGTCTGAACTACTTTTTAAAAGATGACCTTTGTTCCATGATTTGACTACTCTGTCAAATATATTATAGGGTCCCCTAAAAATGCCAAAAATTGGGTGCTTCTAAACTAAATTTTCAGTGCAATTTTAAGATGAGAGGAAACAAGAAGGAAGAAAAGTGTAATCTGTGACCTAGGGAAAAGGAGAACTTAATGTAAAAATTGTATGTAAACAGACTGAGTGCTGGCATTGTACAAAACTAAAACATAAAGAAAAACTAAGAGGATTGAGAAAAAAAAGAATACTGAGTCAAAGAACACCTCTGATCTAGTATTTATGCCTATCTTTGAAGACTCTCAAACTTTACGTCTTACCAGTCTGATAAAAGCATGGTGCAGCTATATGCAACTTCTTTGAATATAAACTCCACACAAGCAGGAGATCTCCCATTGCCTCCTTCCTCTGCACTTCAATCATTAAAATGTACTTTCTGCTCTGCTCCCTGGATAAGCTTTATATGAAGATAGTAGAAGCTTTCCACAGTTTCACATTGTGGCTTTCTGTAATGACATTTTCTGCCTTTGCAAAATTAGCTTCTGCAAAGGTCCTGTTCCTCAGAATGTTCAACACTGTTGTTGCTGTGTCATACCTACAGTGTGCTGCATGCAAGCCTTATGTATACAGGAAGACAGTGATGGATTTGGAGATCATGTCAGTGTCTTTTAAAGTTCATAACATTAATGTCACATCCACTATTGCCCTCATACTCACGTGTGTTGCTACACATAGAGAAGAAGGGAAGAGCACACCCTAGAAAATGACCACAGAATCTCAGACAGACAAAGCTGAAAATTTTGAAGTGGTTAGCCACCTCTGAGTTCTGTTCTGCCACAGTTGTTTAAATCTGGCTTGATCCCGTCTACCTAATGCTGCAGGGCAGGGACACTGAAAGACAGTAGGTCTGCTAAGAATTATTTTTAAGGTCTCGCAGTTTGAGAGCCTGTAGAGTCTAAAAAATGTCTCTTTTAGTTAATGTTCAGTGGCCTAGTGACACATTGTAAACGCTGCCTCTCATATATGACTATCAAGGAAAGGGAATGTGCAGCATTGTGAGTGCCTTTGACATATGGGCACAGCTGTTCATGCAAAGAAATGCAGTCCCTTTTCCTGCAGTTTAAGGTTAGGTAATACAAGTGTTAATTTAAGGACAGTGATATGAGAAAGGGAATCTGCACAGGGCTAGGTGAATACAGTTCTCACTGTTATAACCACAACCTTCTCACAAAGGCTTTCTAGAAACAGTTCACACCATCTGTTTTTATTACCACTTGAAATGAAGCTTGTGTTGGGGTAATATTGATGGTGGGTAGAAGGCCCAAACTTCTTTGATATTCAGGCTGCAGTATCTGCTAGAATGGCTTTTGCACATTCTGAGTCTAATTCTTTATTGAAGTTAAACTTCGCTTTTCCACAGTAATGGGCCTTCAACTGGTAATACAGTAATTCACGCCTCTTTGCACAGTGCAATGTAAAGGAAGATTTGTTTGAGTAAGAATCTGCTCATGTACATCCTAACTAAACACAGCTGTAAAAGAAAGCAGATGACTCTTGAAACAAGTGGTTATTTGCTCTTTTGTGCCCAAGGATTTGTGTCTGGTTTTGGGTTTGTTTTTGTTTTATTGAAGAGCAGAAAAGGATGATGTCAGTGGGTTTTATCCTTATCTTTCGTTTATTTTTAGAAATAGACCAACGAATAACCATGACCTAAATTCTACAAGACAGAAGTGCACACAAGCATGTTGTTAAATATCAGAATATATTTGAGTTCAGAAAATTTCAGCAGAACTGTATGCATACATCTTCTTTAAAAGCAGGCTGCAAAAAACTGATTTACTAATACAGTGAAAATAAATAGTAAGGTATACTATTTTAGACAGATAGTGAAGTCAACTTTTTAACTTGTCTTCTTACAGAGATAATGTGAATATAGCATTAAAATTCAGAAATAAATCTGTCAAAGGCAAAAAAAGATAATGGCACTTTTAAGTGAACATCAGTTTTATACTGTTACTAAAGTGAAGCTGGAATCGAGATGGAATAAGCTTCAAACTGGGCATGTGCAGACCCTGCTTGTCTCCTCTATTTAAATGAAAGCTGCTGCTGCTGCCCTTTTCTAAGCTGAAAATGGAGAGAACCAATCTGAACCTCCAGTGAGAAACTCTGCACTGGGTCTTCTATTACTCAGAAGAAACAAGCAAGCTACTCTACAGACATGCAGAAAAAAGGTAAACTGGCTGAGTTAAATCAAGAGGACAGCTCTTTTTTCCTTTGTTTTTTGTTTAGATTTTGTTCACTTGAATAATCATCCCATTCAGAGGGGGATCTCTTCTTCCTCTGAGGACCCAAACGATACCAAAGCTGTGGAGTCCTTCAATGCATGGAATGACTCAGAAGCAAGACCTACACTCTGATGGACCTGCCTCTTAAAGCCCCAACAGTAAGTATTTTCTGCTACTAAAAGTTGTAGGAAGTAGTTCTGTTGTCAGAGCTGACATTTATAGAACCATAAATGGATGCCTAAGGTGTGTGTATAGATTTAATGCTGAAGTGCAATAATGAAAACATAATGAAACCTTTGGAAATCTTCTTTTTATTCCTTTAACTCTTTATTTACTGCAGAAGAAGTGGTTTGCAGCTGTTATGTGGGCAGAAGACAGGGAGAAATGTGTAATGGCAAAGTACACCAAATATATGACAAACTATCAAAACATCATGTTCTTGTGCATTGAACAGCTGGTTAGTAGTTCAAACACAGTGCTCTCATGTTATTATTCAATATGGAAATATCTGTAATTTCTTTAATAGTTTCTAAGTGCAGTGGAATGCTTATGTACATGTTAAAGTTATTATTTGGAGTAACCCAAGAGAGCTGTTGAGAAGATTTTCCTAGGCAAGTTCTATCAAAGCTCACTCTCAGTTGTTAAATACTAAGCAGAATGAAAAATTCCTTATCAGCGTAAAAGGGAGAATCTGGTTTAGGTGACGTTTAAGGATGGAATTTCTTTGGGCTGAAAATATTCTCCACCCCAACCCAAGGGAGTTCAGAAGACTTCATAGCTGTGCATCTCAGTGTACTATTAGGACTACATTTTTTGCCTGCTGTTCATAAAAAGAAATAATAATTTAAAAGTAAAGAATTAAAAATAAAATCCCCAAATTAATTTTAAAAAAAGTTTTTATAATCTCAAATTCAACTTAAAATCTTCAGTGATCTGCCATTGGAATGAGCTGCCTAGGGAGTGGAGTCACCATCCCTGGAGGTGTTCAAGAAAAGACTGGATGAGGCACTTAGTGCCAGAGTCTAGTTGATTGGATAGGGCTGGGTGATAGGTTGGACTGGATGATCACAGAATCATAGAATGGTAAGGTTGGAAGGGACCTCAAGGATCATCTAGTTCCAACCCCCTGCCATAGGCAGGGACACCTCCCACTAGTACAGGTTACTCAAGGCCTCATCCAGTCTGGCCTTGAACACCTCCAAGGAGGGATCTTGGAGGCCTCTTCCAACCTGTTTGATTCTATGATTTTATGTGGTCACACCAGGCATTTTGGTACTGCCCACATAACACAGAGGACACTTTTAAATTGTGTGCAGGTTCCAAATACTCAAAAAGATTTTTTTGTTTGTTTGTTTCTTTGTTTGTTAGATTGGTTGGTTTGGTTTGGGTTTTTTGGGGGGAGTGTGTTGGTTTATTTGTTTTGGGGTTTTTTGTGTTTTTTGTTTGTTTGTTTGTTTGTTGTGTGATGTTGGATTGAGTGCTTAAGGAAGGACCAGTACATATTTTATTATTTGCATAGTAAAAATATGATCTATTGATTTATTTTTTAATAAAACCTGCATGCATGTGATGTACTACAGAAAAATAAGAGAGAGCTGTCCTGAGCCAAGGCGCTTACAAACTAAATTAGGTGGATAACATACGAAAGAGGATAGCAGAACACAGCAGGGAGGGAGAAGAGGACAGAAAAGGATTCTGAGGACAGAATTTCAGATTTACATTGGAAAATTAAAAATTGATTTTTTTCCCCTTGCTCTGCTGAAAGAGGTAATTAGTTGTCCATTTTCTCTTCCTAGGTCAAGCAATTGTATTTTCAAACTTTTGCATTTTAATTTGACACAAAGATTAGCTGAAGAGAGTTTCAGGAGTGAATGCAATATGCACTGCTGTGTGGTTGTGATTAAATCCAGAAGACAGGATATAAAATCTGCTATCCAAATTGCTCAACAGGACAAACATCCTCTATGGAAACCCCTGCTGTCTACTGGAAAGAGGGCTTAGCAGTTGGCGTCACCCTGCTGAAACCATAATTGAGGTGGGATTACACTTCTCTTTGTGCTGCCTGTCATCACAGAGCAAGTGCCTACAGAGGTTAGCTCAGAAAGCAGAGCAAGAAACTGAAGAAAAATAAGTGCTAATAGTTGTTTGAGGCCTCCTGTGGGTAGGCAATACAAGCACTTACTTAGAAACCCTACGAAATTGCTGTATTTCTGTTCTGATAATTTTTCTAAACTATATGATTTGTGGTAATGTAAAAGGCCTACTACTACCATGGGTTATACAACTCATGCTGTGCAAATAAGAGGCTTCATTACCTATTATTTGTAGGAAAATTAAGAACAAAGAGACCTGATATATGTGGGAATGCCAAAACTTGCAATATTTTGGGCTTTATTCCATTAAAATATTCATTCTGCAAACCCAAACACTACAGTTTGAAGCCAGATGGATTCATAAAAGCAACTATACAGCAGTTCCTATTTCCCTTTCCTTGTTTTGGTTTACACCAAATGAGATACAATCTAACTGATGTCCAGGCAGAAGTAGCTAAAATGTCCTTGTCCTAGTCTTTTCTGTTCCTGGCTTTTGAAAACAATGTCACACAAATAAATCAATTAATCAGCCAGAACCACTGATGGATATGTTTGAATCCCCAAATGACCTTATGAGGCTGTTTTCTTTCCCTACAACTATGAACTAAACATTGCTTTATACTTTTGACATTGGTAGAATGTGAGGAGTGGGCTATATGATTTGCATTCAGTACAAACACTTAGGTGCATGACCTTGCTCCTACCATCATCATTGCTAGCTTTAGGAGGACTTCACTAATCAATATGCCCACATAATTGTTATGATTTTTTTTCTTGCTGTGAAAAAGAGTTCTCCAATTTTGTGCATTTTGTCCATGTTGTCCTTTTTTGACTTATACACAAATACTTTTCTCATACTGTGGGCATGATATTTCTTCTACCTGTATTCATTCAGAGGTGAGCTGATTTGGTTGGTTGAGGGATTTTTGTTTGTTTGTTTGTTTGTCTGTTTTCATTTTTTGTAAATTATAATTACTTCTTTAGGAAAATAAGTATAATAAACAGACTCCCCAGACAGAATAGATGTAGGCATCAAATAGTCCCAGATTTTATATCTTATCTAGATATAGACCTTCTAACCTGGGCAAATCACTTTAGATTTTGTCCTGAACTGCAAAGGAATTCTTTTATTCTTTCAACTCTCTTCAGATCAGTGTCTTGTGTGGTCTTGAAAAAACTTCATGGTGAAACACAAGTCCTGCCCATACAGATGTGCTTGCACCAAGCCTTAGCAGAAGGTTCTCTTCCTGAAGGAGGCTGGCTGCTAAAATTGGCCCTCCAGGAAGAATTCTGCCTCTCTTGTAACCAACTGCGGCAGCAAGCCATAAATACAGAATGACAAGGCTCCATGTTGTTCTACAGCCTCCACGGACAAGGCACCAGAATAGGAAGGATTTTGGTATTTCTAGCTATCATTTCCTTATCTCCAGACTACCAAAAATCATCTTAAGTTTGTAAATTTCAGTGAAGTTTACTGAATGATAACTGAAAACACATTGTGTTCTGATTTTGCTGTTTTGTTACAGGCAGTAGGCAAGCATTCATTTAGGGAGAACGATGAGCATTTTATAAAGGCAGACTGCTAAAACCTAGTTGTTTTCATCTATTCTAGAATCTCCACAAGGATGCACTTAAACCTGCTGGAAGGAAATGCACTAAAGTAGAGCAACTGCATAATGTCCTGCCACTATTGAAGCAAATGATAGAGAAGGATTTAGATAAGGATTACACCTATATATGTGGAGGATAAAAATGTCCTCCGCTAAGATGATCCTTTCAAAGGGATAAGAACAACTCTTTTTTTAGGGTACAAACCAACTGCTAAGACTCTCTACCAAAAATGAAATTCCCACATCACCGTTCGGTATGCATGTTTCATGGCACTGTGAAGCCCTCAGTTACAGCTGAAGACAGGGTAGTGTTTAGTTAGGAATGCTGGTCTAAATCACTGTGGCACTTCCCAAACTCCATACCACTTCACAATTATCCACCTGATTATGCAAAATGAGAGTGCAAATAAATAATAAATTACATGCCTGTCAGAGATTACAAGCAGACATTATTTTACAGTTCTACCAAAAGGCCAGTTTTCACATATATCAAAAAATACTCTCAAACCTGCTTTTGAGGTGGATTAAAACACTGTCCTTGGCTAGTGGTATGTTCTCCAACTGGTCTTCAGTATTTACTCTGAAGAAATTTTGTTACATTGCAGTTTCTACCTTGATGTCCTCCACAGCTTCCATGACCATTTTTTTCACCTGCTTGAGGAATGTGCAATATTTACATTGACTGACTGTAGAGAAGTTGGTGCTTTCCAATGAATTAATTTCTAAGCCACCCACAGCACAGCTGGTCTGTGGGTATACTGGCACCCAGTGGTCATAGAGCCTCAGATGCAAGCATATTTTACTTGACCAGGAAAAGCTGTAGCCCATTCTCCATCCACTGAAAAATGTCCAACCTCTTAGATACTTTTTTTCTTTTTTTTTTTTTTTTTTTTTTGGTGGTGCATTTGGTGAAGTTTTGAACCATGCTACATTAAATAAACCATCTTACTGTATCACTTAGGATAATCGGGTACTAGTTTTGCCTGTTCACTTTTCTTATTTCCAATACGAGGAATTTTAGAAAGAAAGGTGACCACAAAAACATGTGAGACAACTATGCTGTGTATTATCAATGCAACCAAAATACTTGTTCAGAATATTCTCAAAGGACCATTGCCACAGGGGCAATTGCAACACTGGGATTTTTAATTCTTGCCTACCAACCAAGTATTCATACTGTGAAGTGACAATGGAAGGCAAAGACTAAACAAAGCTAATCGGCTGGAGAAACTGAAAAGAGAAAAGCCTTGGGAATTGTCTGATGACTTGATTATCCTGCTGACCTAATTTCCTCAATCACTGTCTTTTTATCCATGTCCTTTCTTTTGATGTACAATTCCTATAGAAGATCTAGACTTGAACTTGATTACGGCCCACATTTTCATCTTCTTCTATTAAAGAAGCTGCATATGTGCAACTTAGTGATGACTTTGAAGTTCTTAGGTCTGATCCAATGCCTTGAGCTTTAATTCAGATTTGTTTTCCCAATAAAAACAGTGACGTGATTTAAAAAAATAATTAACTTTTTTCCTCTTCAAAAACAGCCAGAACTGGACTCTATGGCAAAATTCCACACCTAAAGGAAGTCCACACTAAAATGTCAATTTATTCCTCTTTGCCCCAGATATTTTTTTTGGTCCATATATTATTATTTATGTTCTATCACTGCTCCAATATAAATATCATTCCTTTATTTTCTTCACACTCAACATTTTTATTGACTCTGAATTTAATTTCTGAATAAGTATTTTTAAAGTCTTCTACTGTCCTTTAAATAAATTTTCCTCTCTTGTGAGTTCTCAGTGCATTTATATTTCAATTTTTTCTTATCCTTAGTCTTCCACAGATTTAATTCAAATTAAAGCCATTTTAATCTGTTCTTTGTAGCCAAAACAAGCTCCTTTAGTTGCTTTATTTCTGTTACCTTGATCCAGTTCTGATTAAATGGATGGCTACAGGGAAAAACATCAGAAATCTCCACTGCATTAATAGTAATCATTAACTCTCTGTAGAACTACAGTTAAAAAATGTTCTAGTCACAAGGCTGAGGATTAAAAAAAAATACAACCCCAAACTAAAGAATACCAGTCTCATTTATTTAAAACAGTTCTGTCTCAAGATTTCCCTCTCCAGTTGCTAGTAGTATGGGGAGGCGGGGTGGGGAGTGTTTTTTGTTGTTGTTAAGCACAGCAATTTCTACCTAGGCAAGATGCCCATTATGATGTGACACCAATGTACACTTTGCTACAGGAACCTGAACAACAAATACCAGGATACTCTCATTCAGTTAGTGTATTAAGCTTAACATTTAGCTCCAACTACAGGAACAGTCAGAGCTACATTTTCTCTCTCTAAGACCATAGAATTAGTCCAGTATTTCATTGCTGCTATTGCATAAACCCAGCAACCACACTCTACATATTGAGGATTGGTGCAGGCAGATCTTCAGCACACAAAAAAAGACAGTCTCTTCCAGAATTCCAGACACTCTACTAACACAATTATAGCATAAAAAGGAGAACTTGATATCTACTTCTGTGCCGGTACTTAGAAAGGACATATCGAGCCTCACAGCTCTATTTGGATTTGGCATAGGCACAGGCATTTGTACAGGCAGTTCCCTTATCCTGGATCCTATGCCACAGCCAAGATGACAAGATTTGTAGTAGGTAGGCTACAGATGATTAAAAACATTTCCTGGACTTTTCTCAGCCCTGATGTGATTCATGTAGCTCAGTAGCTGAGGAATGTCATGGCTGCAGCTTGCAGGCTTGAGCTATGAACAGTGGTCATGGCATGCCATTCCAGAGTGAGTGCCACCCTTGATGAGAAAAACCTGGCTATGAAGAGACAAGACATGTCCACGCAGATGAATGAGAACAGGGCTTGGTGGAGCTTCTGCCGAGACACTTTTGGAACAGTGGCAGTTGCACAGAGATGAGTATTTAAGTCTCCTTGCCTGACTTAATATCAAAAGACAGCATAACAGTGATGGCTTAGACAACCGTACTTCTCTTCTGTTTCTCTCGGGTCATCCTGCTTTCTGGGTGCAGCATTGATGTTTGCTTAATTACTAATCTGGAGTCACTTAGGCTAGAAATGTTTGTGACTCTTAATACTTAACTAAAAAATGTTTTGAAATCAGTATTTTAAATTCCGTAGTGCTCAAACTTGGCTACTGAATTTTGCTATGAGTCATTAGTTGATTAAGACAAACTGTTTCATCAAATGCTTTATCGCATACTTTACAGAGACAAAATTATAGAGCAAAACCAGAATTGGTACAGGAACCAGGCAGAAAGTAAAAAGCATTTGTGCTTTAGTATTTCTGACAATTTATTTAGTTTCCAAAAGACTTGTTAAATCCTGCCTTTCGCTGATCAAGTCTTGAGTGCAGCTCACAATTTAGGGTTATTCAGTAAGATAAATGAAATAGTCATGCTACTAAAGGAGTACATGCTAGTTTATCCATAAAGGCTCATTTCTGTTTAGTTGAAGTCTAGACAGTGATGTGTAAGTACTGCACTACTTGATGTCAGGTGCAACAGAAAGAGTCCCTTCCTCTCTTCTATATCCTTCTTTTGGGAGAGAATAGATAGTTTTTGTTTACCAAAATTCTAAAGCAACAGCAAACATGCAAACCACCCTATGACCTTTACACTGCTGGGGTCAATCTCCTGAAGATGATGAAGCAAATGTAATTTGAAAGCAATTAGCTTGTTCTGATTTTTTTTGCTTGCTGTCTCCATGCATTATTGACCATTTCCTCTGCTAGAGAAAAATATGCCAGACTTACTTATTCAGAAAAGTCTGACAATATACTTATGACCTCTTGTTTACTCCACAGAAGATGACAGTGCAAGATGTTCCTGGGGCCTTTCCTACAGTGGATGTCCCAGACCATGCCCATTATACAATTGGAATAGTCATTCTTATAGTGGGGATCACAGGAGCTCTGGGTAATTTCCTGATCATCTATGCTTTCTGCAGGTATTTTTCTTTTAGATGTTTCTTCAAGTACTTAATTTTATTAACTTTAATAGTACTTTGTGCTCTGCAAATGCAGTGCAGGCATGCTCTCAGGCTACTATGTAGGCATAGTAAAATGCATCAAGAGATATCTCTGTAGGAAAAATAGTGGTAGCCTGCTATTTGCCTCTGACTTTCTCCCATTAACCATAGCCATAGCAAAATTGTGAGCAAATTTGCAAAGAGTTACCCAGATAAACCAAGTAGTAGGAGAGCAGCCAAAGCAGAAACCTTCCAATGAATTTTTTTCTACTGGCTGAACTGTCTGCACTGGACTGATGGCATGTTTTGCACTTGTATTATTCACATATCTTCTCTATTTTAGAGGTCTCCTTCCTCCTGCTGCTTACTACTCAGTTTGTTTTCCCCTGTCTGCTTTGTACTAGCCATGTCTCTTGTTTTCACATTTTCTAATGCTTGGTTTAGTTTCTTTTAACTAAAGCTACATTCCAACTTTTGTATCTGAAGGAAATTGGATTTCTGACAACAATGTGATATTTTCACCATGCTGTTTCTGTTTTGGCACACTTGGGCAGAGCATTGGTGCCATGCCCAGACCAATGAGCTTCTACTTCATGATGCATCTTTAGGCACTAATGTAATAAACCAAACCAATAACAATTATATGACATTTTAGCTTATGATAGTTTAGTGTTAACTCAAATTGTTGAGGTTTGGACATCACAGCCTGTGTCTAAAGTCTGTATTTATGTGTTGCATTAAACATTAGGCTTCACTATGTGCATTCAGAGTAGATACTAACACCAGTGTGTCTCACACGGCCTTGAGAACAGAAAAGGTGTTGGCATGCAGACCAGATACGAGCTAGCTTAGTTCTTTGGCTGGTCCCATACAGGAAACCTAGTCAGGACAGCTGGCACTTCCACTGAAGGACACAGCTTGTTTTCATTTGAAGATGTTATAAAGACAGAAAGGGACACTTACATCAAATTAACGAACATCAGAAGTTCAGAAAACACATCAAATACCTATAAAGCAGTCTCAAGTAACAGCAAACTGTAAGATAGCCACTTGCCTGAAACAGAAACATATTCTCTAAGTTTGCAGACTACTGAACAAATGCAAGCATTCCAGAAGCATCTATTAATATCTCCCTGTTCTGGAACTGACAGATAGGGGACAGTACTCCTAGTGATTGATCTGGATCAGTGCAAAGAACCCATCTTTTATTCTGTTTTTTTTCAATTGTGTCTAAGTGTGAAAATTTGAGAAAGGAGCTAAAAAGTTACTCTGAGTCCCAAACTGAGAAGCTCTCAACTGAGCTTGTATGTGTACCCTTTAAAGAACAGCACTATAACACTATGAGAAACATATGCAAGCAGGATACGCTGAAGACTGGCTATTGCTTTCTTCAAAGCCAGTGGCTGGGACAGTATAACATCTTAGAGAAGAATTCATGTAAAACAAAACACTTCATCTGTTATGTAGTGAGTTTGCATAATCCCTGTATTTGGAAGTGACTGTTGATCTCATAATCAGAGGAAAATGTGATCCCCTCCCCCTGCTTAACACAATCCAGATCCAGAAATCCACAGAGTGCATCAACTTTAATTTCCTGTTAACCATGGACATGCAGTGCACTGGGTCAGCATATTTAAAGAGTAGTATGACTTACCCTCATTTAAACAATCTTCTAAAGTGCACAGGTGTATAAGCACATAAAATCAAGCCTTGCTTATGTTCTTGTGAGGGAAATGAGAAGTATTCTGCTCTAGCTTGCCGTGTAGTGTTTTGGTATTTGTGAAGCTGCCAAGGCTCACAGGAAAGAGTAACAATGTAAATAACAGTACAGCAATGCTTAGCAACATTCCTTCTGATCTCTGTAGGAGTAGGAGCCTTCGGACTCCAGCCAACGTATTCATCATCAATCTAGCTATTAGTGACTTTCTGATGTCCATTACGCAGTCTCCAGTTTTTTTTACCAACAGTCTCCACAAACGCTGGATTTTTGGTGAGAAAGGTTTGTATGTATTCTTTCTAAGATATCACCAAGTATGTTCCTACCATAGTGGTAGTTAATCTACTATTTCCTTATTCTCAGGTACACTTGAAGTTGAGAACATTTCTCAATATTGTTTCAACGCTGACACAAATGTCTCTGTGCAATATATACATTCCCATCACAGAAAGGAAAATTGCATACATGGCTTGGCTGAGCACATGCTCCGCTGGATAAAACACTGGCTGGTTGGTCAAGCCGAAAGAGTGCTGGTTAATGAAGTTAAATCCAGCTGGCAGTCAGTCACAAGTGGTGTTCCTTGGGGCTCAGTAATAGAACAGTTCTGTTTAACTTCTTTATCAATTATCTTGATGAGGAGTCAGAATGCACCACTAGTAAATTTGCAGACAACGCCAAGTTAGGTGGCAGTGTTGATCTGCCTGAGGGTAGGGAGGCTCTACAGAGAGACTTTGACAGATTGGATAATTAGGCCGAGGTCAATGGGATGTGCTTCAACAAGGGCAAGCGCTAGGTCCTGCACTTGGCCCACAACATCCCCATGCTGCACTACAGGCTTGGGGAAGTGAGGCTGGAAAGTCGTGCAGTAGAAAGGGACTTGGGGATTCTAATTGATAAGCAGCTGAATAAGAGCCAGCAGCGTGCCCAGGTGGCAAAGAAAGCCAGTGGCTTTCCCGGCCTGTATGAGCAATAGTTTGCCGAGCTGGTCACTGGTAAGTGATTGTTCCCCTGTACTCAGCACTAGTGATGTTGATACTTGAGTACTGGGTGTGATCAGTTTTGGGTACCTCAACACAGGAAAGACATTGAGGGTCTGGAGTGGGTGCAAAACCAGCAACTAAGGTAGCAAAAGGCCTAGAGAATGAGTCTGATGAAGAATGGCTGAAGGAACTGGGATGGTTGATTGAGTCACCAGCCCTGGTCATGTTTAAAGGTCATTTAAATAAGGTACGTAGTGATATGTTTTAGTGGTGAATTTGATAGAGTACGGTTAGTGGTTGGACCTGATGATCTCAAAAGATTTTTTCCAACCTGAATGATTCTATGAAAAGCATGAGGCATAGGACTAGTCTTCTTGCCAGCATCTTCCCCAGTTATCTCGTAATTTGGTTACTGTCAGAGTCCTGTGACAAACTACTCTCCAATGCACCAGATTAGAAACTCTCCTAAATAACTTACTCTTGGACTTCCACCTGGCAAATTGAGACAGCAAGGCTTGGAAAAAGTGAATTTTCACAACAGAAAAATTTGCTGAATATTTCCTGTCCAGTAAGAAAATGGGAAATAAAGGTGCTTTCATTCTTCCTATATAGCTATAAGAGTAAGACGAAGACTAGTCGTGGCCTCTTGAGCAAGTACTGACAAAAGGAAGGTCAGAGAAGTAATATTGCTATTTTGATCTCTGAAGACCAAAAGCACTTTTTGGTGTTTTTTTTTCAGTTCCATAAAGAGTTCAACAGCATACATGTTAAAACAAAAATAACCTTTTAATCATTAGTTTGAATAATTAAAATCACTTATTAATATAGTCATAGTCTGCATATTTGATGCCGACCTTGAGATATAAATGGTTTCATGATATCAAAGTATCTATAACCCACTGTTAAGCAAAACAGCTGTTTCTACAGGAGCTGCAGTAAAACTGGTGTTAAACGAGGTATTAATGGACTGCTGAAATGATCCCACTAGAAACATCAGAAATCAATGAGTGCAAATACGTTAAATATCACTGTTTCAGCAATTCAAGCAAATGAAATCTTTGAAGTTTATCTCCATGGATAATGGAATTAGCAAGATAGATAGCAGCTTTGAAATAGCACTACAACTGCAGGAAAATTGAAGTTCCCTTGCATTACAAATTCCAGAAGACATTAATTCATAAGAAACACAGACTCAAAGTCTCCCAGAAATTAATTAGCATGGGTAGATTAATTTCATTGCAACTTCTGTCATCTTCATTGAAAGGCTGTGAGCTGTATGCCTTCTGCGGAGCTCTTTTTGGGATTACATCTATGATCACTTTGATGGTGATCGCCTTGGACAGATATTTTGTCATCACAAAACCTCTGGCTGCTGTTGGAGTGACATCTAAGAAGAAGGCCCTAATAATCCTGGTAGGAGTCTGGCTGTATTCTTTGGCTTGGAGTCTCCCGCCCTTCTTTGGATGGAGTAAGTGAAAAGGAATAAAAGGGGCTTTCCCTTATAGCATTGGATTAAAGACTGGCTACAGGTACAGAAGAGGGTTGAATTAATGGCTTGCATATTAGGTTTGCATAAATAAACATGAAGAAAAATTATATATATCAAAATTGAATATATTATATATTGAAACTGGACATCTCTAACCAAAAGAAAATAAACTCAGCATGTTTCACAGTATGTTATATGACAAAGTCACTTTGACAAAGTTGCTTTTCCTTTCAGTCATTACTTACTGAATAAAGAAGAGTGGGTAAAATCAAGGCCAATATATATAAAGGATGCACCTGCCTATTATCCCATACCTACTTCCATTGAACCTAATTCAACAATATTAAAGTGAAATTAATGTAATTGTAGTTTTTCTTATGACTTTTTTCCTCAACAAAGGTGTTGTGTAAGACAGTAGTGTCAATCTAAATTTTATTATTCACATAAAAGAATCTGAGTATTTTGCACAAACACATCTTGCCTGTGTTCTAGATGGGCAGTTTGTACTAGATTTTCATCAACACTCAGCCACTGGTACCTTCACTAAGGCCTCACACAAGGTTGGCACATAGTAGTAACTAAGTAACTAATTTACTTTTGCAATTGCGAGTTTTACACCTGCAAATTGCAGCACACATAAAGCATCTTGACCCTTGCAACATGTAACAAAATAACAAACAGTTTCTGTTATTCTTACTCATTTCAGGACTTTGTTTCCTATAAGTCACTAGTTTTCAGTCACTAAATTAGAATGAACTCATCATTCAAAACCCCAGCCCATTATTGTGCTCCCTAATTCCAGAAGAAAGTATGTCAGCTCAGCTGAGCTGAGAATACAACAACGTTTCGTCTTCCCTAATGCTGCCACAACCAACTCTGTTACTGAGTAGAATTTCAACAGACTTTTTTCTTATGGTCTTGTTATTGCGATTCTGGGCTCCCATAAACATGAAGCATGTTTAGGCAGGCAAACAGCAACACCAGGAGAAACAGCCTTTAGTTGAATAAGGAGCTGTTAGAACAACAAAATGATAACATAGTCTTAGATTCTTAGTTGGAGAGGTGGAATAATTGCTTTAAAGAGTGCTGTTATCTTGCAATTAGATTCTCATAGTACCCAGAGTACTAATTCTCATATGGTAATTAGATAAATATAAGCACTTGTGGTGCAGTATCTTTAAGGGTTCAACAGAAAGTATCACTGTAAACAGTGAGAATTAAAAAGCAAAGGTAAAAAGACATTGCTGCTGACAATTTCTTAACAGTTTGACACAGTTCCTTTAAGGAGCTTACATTATGTATGCATGGGTTTTTTTTCTAACTTGTACCAAACTTTTTATCACTATGAAATTTATTGGTCTGCACAATAAATCTTTCTCCTTTGCACAGTAAATTTCTCTTATCTGCATAAGCTTTAAAAATGCAGCATTTGAAGCAATCAGTCTCATTTCACTTCTTGGGAAGACAGAAATCTGGCAGGAAGTGGAGATATTTAAAAACAACAGGAGTCTTATAAAGTATTTGGAGAATTGATCTTTGACTATGTTGAGCTTAAGACAATAATTAAGAACCAAACCAAATTATTCAGTGTTCTGATCTGAAGTCTTGTACTGCTGAGTATCAATAAAATAGGGCAACAAATTAAAGGACAATGAAAAGAGAAACACAAATAATCAGGTATCCTTTTAAAACTCTTTTCCCCCTTAATAGAATAGGAGTAAATCTCATGTTCTTCTGAGTAACTTCTTTTAACTTTTGCACTCAGAATCACTTCATGACTTCTCCTGTCTCTTTTCAGGTGCTTATGTTCCCGAGGGTCTCCTGACTTCCTGTTCCTGGGACTACATGACTTTCACACCATCTGTCCGTGCCTACACAATGCTGCTTTTCTGCTTTGTGTTTTTCATTCCTTTGATTGCTATCATATACAGTTATGTCTTTATATTTGAGGCTATCAAGAAGGCCAACAGGTAAGTAGCCAACAGTCTCCAATTTTTATTCTTCTGTTTAAATGACTGCTTGTTTTCTTAGAACAAAGACTAACAGAAGGAAATTGGTAAGTTTTTCCACTTTAAATTCTATATGCACAACTAAGACAGGAAACTGAACAAGAATTTTGTCAGTAGTCAACATTGTAAGAAGCATGATCTTCAGAAGGAGAATTCCTGAATTTAAACCAGAGTTGTTCAGCATAGTCTAATGGTATGAAAAAGCATATGAATAGCAGTAACACAAATTTGGATGAGGAAGGACTACATAAATTACCCAACCAAAAGAAATACTAAAAAGACTTCAGAGATGCCTGACAACTGCTATTCAACTGAAAAATAGATAGACTTGAACTACGAATTCCATCTTTGATAAAGGGTGAAAGAGGGGTGAAACATTTAATCACAGGTCTCTGAAATTAAAACTATCATAAAAATAAAGGCTAATGATCACCACTACATTTGTAATCTGTAGATATCTTTCCTGTAGATATAAGCGCATCTATTCATATAGCTCAGAAGCACAGAGTAAAGTAGCAAAGACGTCTCTAACTATATTTAATACAGCACTGTTCAGCTGGCTCAAATACCTGATTAATGTGGAAATTCTTCTGGTACAGGATATGAAGCACATGTGCCACAGTGCAGGAAACAGGGCATTAAGCAGTGAAGGACTGGCCACATACATACATTAACACACATTAGAAATGCATGGCTTTTAGCACAAATTAGCATGAAAGTAATTGTTGGTCCATTTAATGAAGCTATTTGCTCAATTCCCAGCCTTGTTTTTTGCTGTTTTATGTTTATTTCCCCTAGGTCTATTCAGACATTCGGATGCAAACATGGAAATAAAGAGTCCCAGAAACAGTATCAGAGGATGAAAAATGAGTGGAAGATGGCCAAAATTGCACTGATTGTCATCTTGCTTTATGTTATTTCATGGTCACCATACTCTGTTGTTGCTCTGGTAGCTTTTGCTGGGTAATTATGAATGTATCGGCAAAGGAATATTCAGTGAAAACAAAAGGTGTGAAATTGTAAAAGGCAGACGAAAGTCAAAGCTACTTGTCAAGTTTAATGCCTGAAGTGCATCCAAAACATTTACATATTTAGGGGTGACATTTAACAAATGAGGCACATACTGACTGTGATTTTTCCTTAGTCAGACTTCAAAGAAAAAGGGAAAAAAAAAAAGAAAAAGAAAAAAGAAGTTTAAAGAAAAAAAGAAAACAGGAAGGTTGTACTGTCAACATAACATTATTGTGCTGATGATTTCCAAATGCAGATTATCTGTGCTAGAGTATTTGAACTATCTTAAATTTATTCATCAGCAAAATGCTAAATAAGAAGCCCAAAAAATGCATCCATGAGTTGATTCATTTGTTGTTTTCTTTCTCCAGATCTTTTACTTAAAAAAAAATTATTCAATTTCTTGTGTTGCACCAAACTGCTGAAATTACTTATGTGTATAAGCAAGTTCAGATTTAGTACATGCTTGCACTGAGCAGCTTTGTGATGTTGGATAACAGTCATAAGCATAAATCAGCTAAGTATGTTCTTAATATAATTCTCAGCATTTTATACAGTAATTTCAACAAAATCATGACATTATTATTATTACAGTATTAGTACATAGCTTGACATCAGACTGCAGTTGATACGATCCCACTACAACCACCAGGTTGTGAGCCTGGATGCTTTGGCTCTCTGTTGATATTTCTCCCTTGTTAACATGTGAGTTTTCCCACACTTCAGTTTAGCCTTTTTAAAATCGGTGTGACTACTTGCTTTAGAAAGTCTTTCCAGCTGAAATTCCTCCAGTAGAAGACTTCTAAGATGGTACAAAACACTTCACTTTGTATTTTTACAGTGTGAAATAAGGCTTTCCTAAACCTGACATATAGGATAGATTTACTTATGATGGCGCACTTTGGGAGGCAGCAGTTACTTTTGTTACCTAAGAAAGAAGCCATTGCAGGACCTCTTCTCAAACATAGCCTAGAAAGGCATCTTCCTAAACATATCACTTATAAATTTCACGCTGAAGAAGAAATAGATGCTAAGAAGATTCTCTCCCCTTTATCCAAAGGAGAAATTCCAAGCAGCAGCAGGAAACATTTTCTCCAAAAAGGGAAACACATTCCTTGTTCTGAAACACAAATTCTTAGCATGTGTTCTGGTGTCTCATTTCCTGTCACCAAGAGACTTAAGTACCCACTACATGATCAGGAAGAGACAGAGAAAGAGCAAGAAGACAAAGAAATACAGCATGGCTACCTTCCAGTACTTTTTGCTCTAAGATACCACAGAAAAATGAGAATCTTTAAGCTAATTAGCTATGTAGAACTGTCAGGCTGTCCCATACAATTAGCATCTACCTTAGGATAATCGAGTAATTGCTGTACTTGACCCTTAGCCCACGTATTACACTAACAAAAATCTCAACAAATGGACAATTTCATAACTCTACAGTGTGTGACAAATGAGCATTTTCAGATTTTGCTAATGAAGACACCTGGTGAGCAACACGGCTTCATTCAGCTTTTTTTCCATTTCTTAACTATATCTTCTAGGCAATCCTTCTGAGATTTTGTGTAGATTTATAGACCAAGCCTAGAGGCTTGTGGACTCCTACTCCAGTGAACTTAGATAAAATCACTGCATGGCACATATGGCAGGCACTCAATGGACAATTAATCTAATAGAGCAATAACCTACAGAAAATCAAGAAAGAACCTCAATTCCTTTAGAAAATACTTCAGATAGGAAATTCTGAGCTAGCACACAGTCATGTTCACTAGTAATGTTGTTCTACAGCTTCAACTTTCTAGTAATGGTTAGCTTAAACAAAAGCTTTTACAATTCTACACCAATCCTACCAAAGGGCTATTCCTCTCATCTCAGGGCCGAAAACTGTTCCAGCAAAGTCATATGTGTGTTTTCTCCAGAATCCATCAAGAATTACATCTAAAAGCAATGTTTTAAAATGTACAATTAGGAGAAGACCTTTTAAAAATTTTATATGTAGAACATACCTATCAGAGAAAAGCCTTAAGTTAGAGATGAAAAAGTATCTCAACATTCAAGCAGCTGGCAGAATGACTCCTATACTACCACTGGGAAACTACTTCCTCATCACAGAACATAAATATTAATGTAGTGTGATGAACAATTTCTTCTATCACCTACTTATACAATCCTCTCAGAAAAAAATCTAGCTGGTCTTACCTCTTGTCTATTAGAACAGCCACTGCAACATATATTCCTTGCTTTGGATACCTGCTGCAAGTTTCTCCTAAAGACTCACAGTCTTTCAGCAGTTACACCTCCTCCAGTTTTCATATTAGAGACCTTCTTCTGAGAGAGGATTGAGAGAAAAATCTGTTTTCCCACATATTGTTATAGGAATACAAGGCTCATTGAAGTATGAGGCTTAGGCTGTCTCCTCAGGAAAAGGATCAGTTATACAGAAGGGATGTTATCCATAGGATAGGAAGGAAAAACTTAACTTGCTGGGTCATTTCACATAGAAATGCAAGGAGAGGTCTTCATAGCCTCTTTTTAAGTTTATGGACAATCTGCCTAGTAGGAACTGCCTACCAAATGTTATTTTGGTCTGAGCTATTCCACTGACTTTCTTCCAACCAAAATCTTATGAGTTCAAGCTATCTTCAAAAAACTAACTGCCTGATAGTAGCATGGCAGACATAAATCATTTTATTCTTTTAGAGTGACACCACCTGCATATATGCATGGTCACAGTAATACATGAGTGTAACATGACATTTAAAATACATACCCTTCACCGTTTCATTGAAAAAAAATACTTCCTCATCACTTTTTAGTTCAGAGCAGGTGAAAAATGAAGTTTGAAGAGGAAAACAGATTTTTTTTGGTTATCTTTCCCTACGATGTCTCATTCTGCCTACCTGTTTAATGACATATTACTCAGCAAGTACATCTGCTGGTGATGGAACAGTTAGGTACTCTGATGAATGCACATTCACTTATTGAAGGCCGACTTTGTCCACAGTGTAAACAACACAGGAAATGTCACCCTTGTGAGTCATAGTAGTGAAGTGCTGCAAGAGGAGCCCCAGGAAAATCATGTTTCTCAGAAGTGCAACTATGCTATGTTATGGAGGGGTAATTAATTGATATGAGATTATCTTTTTCCAAAATTAATACTGTTTATTAATATTGTTTATTAATTTGGATATCCAGGAATCTTGCCCCTGACCACTAATTTTAATAATAATCAGTTCTTTGCATGGTCATGGAAACATTATCCAGATAATATCACAGGTTCTAGAAATAACCAGCAATAGTGTAACAGCAATTGAACTGGAAGAGAAGGTTCTTGCAGTCAATATCCCGCTTGCAGTCAATATCCTGCTTGTCCACTAGATGGATTCAAGGATCTCCTTTCTGCTTATGGCAGAAGGCAATAGTGAATTACAAGAAGCTTTAAGTATTTACTCACAAAATACTAGACTCCCAATTCCCCGGGACTAAGTACAGCTTCAGACAGTACCCAAATGCTTTCAAGGAATTCCGTTACTGTCTTGTCAGCTGCTGAGGCTTCTGATTCTTCCCAGGCTTCCCAGGCTGCTGGGGAAAGGAGGCAGACTATCTCTGACCTGGTCCTGGCTCTCTGGATGATCTATCTCCAGGACTTCCCATCTTGGCAGGAGACTTTCAGGTGTAGGTAGGATGTAATGCGATGTGCAGTCTCAAGACAATGTCAGGCTGGCTATGCAGGCCTATCACATGAAGGCATTTAGAGCCTGTTCCTGGTAAACTCAGGGCAAGCAGCTTCCAGGCAGTTCAGGATGCACTACGGCAGTGAGCAACAGCAGCAGGCAGTGGCAAGCAGCAAGCACAAACACAACGCCAGAGCACGTTGTGTCACCTGCTCATCTCTTTCTATCAACACAACCTGAGACTAATTGGCCTTTGGACACAGAATAGCCAATCAGAATGCTAGTTAGCCAACCCTGACCATATTGGGCAAAGTCATTGGCTTGCTTTGCCCAAATTTGGGAAAAATATAGGCCTTGCATGAGGCAGGAACAAGCTGAGCCTGTGTACCTTGTTTACTGCAGGGTTCAAAACAAGTCTGGGCAACACACAGTCATTAGACTCAGTCGCTCCAGGTTCTTTGTCCTCTTTCCCGCAGCTGCTTCTCCCCAAAACAGAAGGAGGGAGAGCAGAAAACCATGTCTGGGCAAGCCAGGACATGTATAAGCCTATTTTGGCCTACTCAGGCCTACCATGAGAGGCTGCTGTTGGGTTTTATAGAAAAATGATGTAAAATTTATTCTCTCTCTTTAGGTACAGAACTCTCCTTTTTACTCTCTCTGGAACATTGTATGAAGTATTGCTTTGTCAGGATGTAACTGCTCTGCTACACAGAGCTCTATACTAAATATGGAATGCATTTGCACTACTCTAGGTATTCCCACATCCTAACACCCTTCATGAATTCCATACCAGCCGTGATCGCCAAAGCTTCTGTCATCTATAACCCCATCATTTATGCCATCATTCACCCCAAATACAGGTAAGTTTGCACTTATAATCTTTGTTTAATATAGTAAAGAAAATCAGACAGTAATTTTGTCACTTTTAGGACTACTATCTGAACTCTGCTTCATCTTCACATTTTACCTCTATAAAAAAGCCTTGCTCTCACCAAGAAAACTTAATGCTATATAAATGTCAGTGGAATGTGGACTTGGAACAAATTACTATGCAAATGGGAGTTGAGAGATGTTTATGGATACTGATCTGTACTTCCAGATTACATGATAAAAGGTAAAAAGGCCCTCCCACCTCAGAGAAAGGACCGTAAGGTGTTTAACTGTCTTCACAGGAGTGTGAAGCAGTTTGTTAAATTAACCAAGCATGTTATTCAGTAAGACAGCCTACTTTTTCCCTATTTTGTGTGTCTTCCCCACCTTTCCTCAAGCTTTCATATTTCAGATAGTATTTCTTCTGAGTTGCAACTTTTAGAGCCATTATCATACCAAGTTCAGCTGCAGGCTGTGAGATCTGATGGATGGCACCAAAGCCATACACTGTGGTTGCAACCTTTGTAAAGATCTAACGGTGAACTGGA
Organism: Eubucco bourcierii; assembly: GCA_013396675.1. Lineage (NCBI taxonomy): Eukaryota > Metazoa > Chordata > Aves > Piciformes > Ramphastidae > Eubucco > Eubucco bourcierii. The sequence goes on along the minus strand of VWZE01014924.1, from coordinate 420,244 downwards.
CTGAAAAGAGGTGAGAGTGAGCATCTAAGCAGGGAAGGCCGAAAGGAAGAGGAAAGATAGGCAAAATAGTTTCCTTATGCTGCATATAAGGAAAGAAATACAGTAATATAACAGCACATTTTATACAACTCTACAAATAGCCAGCAAACAGATGTGTAAGTGGAAGCTAGAAGAGCTGCTTAGGGGAAGATTAAAACAATTCATTATGTGGTACTTCTGTGAGGTTCAGTTTAAAGGGACAGAATTTAGTTTTTTCCCTGATTAAGCTGAAAGCAGATAAAGCATCACTTTAATAGATCACTTCAATTCGAAGAGTTATATTTTAATACCCTTATCCCTGCCAAGCAATAAATTTGAGTTCTGCAGCACACTGTGAATAAGTGATCTTGCAGAGTGATTGTATGTAAGATATCCAATATCTGGAAAACTCTTTTTGTACCCAGTAATTTTCCAGTCTGTACAGAATTAATTAATGTTTCTGAATAAATGCATTGTATATGATGACTGAATCTTTGTGCTAACAGAAAAAATCTGACTGGTTTTACCTCTCATCCATTAGAACAGCCATTGCAGCATATGTTCCTTGTCTTGGATCCCTGCTGCGAGTTTCTCCTAAAGACTCACGGTCTTTCAGCAGTTATCCCTCCTCCAGACGAGCAACTGTGACCAGTCAGTCTTCTGAGATAAGCGGGCTGCAGAAAGGAAAAAGGAGACTCTCTTCTCTTTCTGACATGGAATCAGTAAGGGAGAAACTTCCCATGCACCCATTTTTTAATTGCAATGTAATTAATTGTTATATAAAGTCCTCCAAAGTTATAAATTCATAGAATCATAGAATCATAGAACGGTAAGGTTGGAAGGGACCCCAAGGATCATCTAGTTCCAACCCCCTGCCATAGGCAGGGACACCTCCCACTAGTACAGGTTACTCAAGGCCTCATCCAACCTGGCCTTGAACACCTCCAGGGAGGGAGCATCCACAACCTCCCTGGGCAACCTGTTCCAGTGCCTCACCACCCTCACTGGAAAGAACTTCCTCCTGACATCTAGTCTAAATCTCCCCTCTGCCAGTTTAAACCCATTGCCCCTTGTCCTGTCATTGCAGGACCTTTTAAATAATCCCTCCCCAGCCTTCCTGTAGGCCCCCTTCAGATACTGGAAGGCTACTATCAGGTCCCCTCGAAGCCTTCTCTTCTCCAGGCTGAAGAGCCCAAACTCTCTAAGCCTGTCCTCATAGCAGAGCTGCTCCAGCCCTCTGATCACCCTCGTGGCCCTCCTCTGGACCCGCTCCAACACTTCCATGTCCTTCCTGTGCTGATGACTCCAGAACTGCACACAGTACTCCAGGTGGGGACTGACGAGAGCAAAATGGCAGAATTACCTCCCTTGCCCTGCTGGCCACACTGCTCTTGATGCAGCCTAGGACTCAATTGACTGTCTGAGCTGCATGTGCACACTGCAGGCGCATGTGAGTTTTTCATCAACCCAGACTCCAAGGTCCTTTTCCTCAGGGCTGCTCTCCAGCCATTCACCACCCAGTCTGTGTTTTGGGATTGTGCCTACCCAGGTGCAGGACCTTACACTTGGCCTTGTTGAATCTCATGAGATTGGCCTGGGCCCACCTCTGCAGCCTGTCCAGATCCCTCTGGATGGATCCCTGCCCTCTAGCAAGTCGACTGTGCCACACAGCTTGGTGTCATCTGCAAACTTGCTGAGAGTGCACTGATTCCTCTGTCCACGTCACTGACGAAGATGTTAAACAGCACTGGTCCCAGCACTGACCCCTGAGGGACACCACTTGTTACTGGTCTCCAGGTGGACATTGTGCTGTTGATCACCACTTTCTGTGTGCGACCATCCAGCCAATTCCTTATCCAGCGAGTGGTCCACCCATCAAGTCCACGTTTTTCCAGTTTGGGAAATTCTTTAGATGAAAAGCATTATGGTGCTCACTACAAGAGCTCCAGAGAAAGCAGAGGGACAAAGTGAAATAGAAGACAATAGGATGAATTGTAGAATAGAGAGTCATAGAATCATAGAACCAAGGTGAAAAAAACATTAAGATCATTGAGTCCAACCATAACCCAACTACCATGACCACCAAACCATGTCCTGAAGAACAACATCTATGCACTTCTTGACTACCTCCAGAGATGGTGACTCCACCACACACTTCAGCAACCTGTTCCAACACCTCACCACCCTCTCAGTAAAGAAGTTTTCCCTAATGTCCACTTTAAATATGAAGTGTAAAAGCAGAATGTAGATCCTTGTATTCTAGATTGTTGATGATACTAAAAGACTGGAAAGATAGAACAACAGGACGTTTAGAAAGTAATGAAGCTTATAGTCAGAGCACCTTTGAAAGTCTGATCATACTTCTAGCATCTGTACTTGTCTGACCAGAGACCTGGATTTTCAACAAATACACAAAAAAGAAACTGATCATCACTAAATAGTTCTGTAGTGAAAGTAAGCTTATAATGAAACAGATAATGTTTTCTGAAAGTCAAGTGAGATATATTTGGAAGCATATTAGTCATGAGATTTAGACAAATCACTAAATTCATTACAAAATAATTTTCACAGAAGACCTCAACAGCTTGCTGCTGCCAGTCTAAGTGAAACTGAATGTTTTGCAAAGCAGTTGACAACAGGGCAAATATTTGGCATCCTAAACTCTCTCTTGCAACTTGGTTATATTACCAAGTAACTAAGCCCATTAGGTCATTGCAAATGTTTTAAATGAAATTTCCAAATATATGAAAAGCCACAATATTCCTGGTGATTATTTTTCAGTCACAGAAACAATTGTATCTAACCCAGCCAAGCAGTGAATTATAACAGTTGTTTTTAACAGCAACATTTCAGTTTTTTTGCACTCATATTCTTTTGACTTCTTGGTCCAATTAAAATGGAAAACTTTTGGCTACTAGCCACCGTTTAGGTGGAAGGTTTTTAAACTGGCTAAAAAAAAGGGAACATTTCCATATTGCATCTCTTTGATTCTAAATCCTGATTCTTAAAAACAAACAAAATCTCTAAACCAACCAACAAACAAATGAAAACACACACACACACCAGACAACTTGTACTACTATCAGTGCTGGGAAAGGGAAATCATGCAAACAATTCAACAGTTCATTGTGATAGGAAAGTAATTCTTAATACTTGAGGTAAACCAGTGAAATGGAAAATAAAAATTACCCAAAGTAAAACAAACCAAACCAACCAAACAAACAAAAAAACCCCAAACCAACCAACCAACCAACCAAACAAACAAATCCAAGTAATTGACATGTTATAGTCTGGAATTTTCTATAAGGCTTGAGTAAATCTGGATCTTGCTCATAGAATCATAGAATGGTTTGTGTTGGAAAGGACCTTCAAAGGTCATCTAATCCAACTCCCCTGCAGTCAGTAGGAACATACTCCACTAGATCAGGTTGCTCAGGGCTTTGTAAAGGCTGACCTTGACTATATCCAGGGATGGAGCCTCAATTACCTTGCTGGGCAACATGTTCTAGAGTTCCACCACCCTCATGGTAAAGAACTCATTCCTAACAATCAACATAAATCTACTCTTCTCTTATTTCAAACCACTGCCCTTTATCCTATCACTACAGGCCTTTATAAACAGTCTCTCTCCAGCTTCATTCTAGGCCCCGTTCAGGTAGAGGAAGGCCACTATTAGGTATTATCTTTCTCTTCTTCAGGCTCTACAGCCTCATCTCCATGTTCTATCAAAGTTGACATTTTTCTACACCTCTTATTTTTATTTTTTTTCCCTGAGGAAAGTGTATCAAAGTGTCTGTAATTGAAAATATCAAATATTGAAAACATCAATAATTGCTTTAAGTATTTTTTAGCAGTTATACATTCTTAACTGATGGAAGCTACCTTCAAATCACACAAACTACTTATAAAAAAACACTGCTGCAAGAAAAAGTAAAGAAAGTATATTGCACAGATATTTCCCCTATTTTATGATAGAAAGTAGACTGGTTTGCCATGAGCTGCTCATCACAATCCCATTAGCTGTTTCATTGTTTTGTTATGAAACTCAGTGATTCTTCATCATCATAGTGAAAAGGCTGATAGAACAAGGAAGGGATTTTTTTAAAATTATTTTATTTTTTATTGGAACAAAGCTTATAAGTTCAGGGCTTAAATAAAATGTTTCTGAAACACTGATTCTGCAGACGCTAGATGTTTCCTTCTATTTATTTCTGCTTCCACTCAAGTCACTTTGGAAACTGTTCCTTGTTCCACCAAACACTTGTGCCTGTCTCTCAACAATTTCTCTCTAGGTAAGACTGGTTCTCATGGGGCAAACTAGATGGAAGTTCCTCAGAACCTAGAGTGATTGCTTTTACTATATTCTTTTTAGGGTTGTATTGACAGAGAAATGGATACTCCCAATATGTACTCCAGACTTGCTAGCAGACAGACCTGCTATGAAACAGTTAAAGAGACAACTCAAAGTAGTGACCTAAGAACCAAATCTAAACTGCAGAGCCATGACTCTGGGATTTGTGAGAAGGTAATAGACTGTGTAGTATCTAAATTTTCTGACAACTGGTAGATTAACAAATCTGCACATTTTACCGTTATTAATCATGACGCTTCCTGCCAAGAAGATGGGGATAACCTAAGATTTAACACAATGAGTAATGACTTAGAGGCCATAAAAGGTCATCAGATTTTTACTTCCACCCTGCTTCATTATTCAGTTGTCTTTGCTGTCTGACAAGCCATGTTGCTGGTACAGTGATCTTAGCATCTGAATGGTACCTTGTCTTGTGCCTGGGTTTAAGTGTGCATTCAATAATATCGGTATTTCGTTGTTAAATTACATGGTCAATCTTTCTGTTGCCTTACCATTTGCTATCAAGTGAACACATATGGTGAGGAGTGAAAAACAAGGCTATCTTTAGCATATCACCACTTTTCAGCCAGTCTTCTGTGGTCCTTTTTTTTTCTCCTTTTCCTGTACTTTGCATTTCACACATATTAAAAAATATGTGACATACCTATATGTCATTTATTTCTTTCTTATCTTTTTCAGATAGGTATAGAAGCTGATGGCATACCCATGGTGGAACTGAACGTCACAAAGTACACAGCCATATCTACTGTAAGAATTATTATTTTAATACTTGGCATGGGTCTAAGTAACTGAGGGAACAAAAACTAATGGCAATCCCAGCCTCTGAGCACAAATGTTATTTTCTGAAATGCAAAAATAACATGATAGTCCCAGAAGAATATGACAAAACCATGATCACAAAGGGGAGATAATTTCTAATACTAAGCAGAAGGGAGAACACATGGCCTACAGAGGTCTCCTTCAGTTAAACTTCTCCAAGAAATTCTTTAATTCAGTAGGTCCCCTGATGAGGTCTGCGATTTCCTCAGTGGAGCATGGAAGCGTTAATTTTGTGCCATTTCTAAATGAATAACATACACAGTAAGCTGAGCTAACCATTCTCATGGCTGCATCTCTCAGCTACAGTCTTGTGGCAAGTACTGCTGCACAAAGCAATGTTGTTAACTATTTAATGTTTCTGTTTTGGGTAGCAGCAAATATCTAAAAAACACAAGTTGGAGGAAATCAAGTTTTTGAAACACATCATATCACCTATTCAGTAAGATGTTTTGCTAGTATTTATTTCTTCTTCCAAGTAACAAAGCTATGGCATACTCACAACAGTTTTTTGACATCTGCCACAAGTGAGTCAACTCGCCTTAATTATTGACAGTCAGGGAAACAGAAGAGTTGACATGTGAAAACAAGCCAGTTTTATCTCTGCAGTGTGAACCCCAATGTAATATAAACATCTTAAATTATGTCTTTATTGTCAATAGTGATTCTTATGAGCTATTGCTAGCTTTATCCTAAAGTTAAAGGTGCTGTGGAAGTGACAGGCTAACATTACTGTTGTCAAAAAATGGTAATTAGACTTTCCCTTATTTCTTGTTTTCACTTTATTATTTTACTTCCTCCTTCAAACTGTGCACACTGTTATCACTACACTTTTTATCACCTCTTGCCACAATGAACCTAAATAATCCCTCTTTATATGGAGAGACTGCATACTTGACCGAATTCATAGACTGTGGGAGCATATTCACAGCACTTTTGTTCATAGTTGAATGTGCTGTCTTTAGTCTGATCTTTCACCAATGCAAAAGACTTCAATAGCAAATGCAAAGCCTGTGGTTTATCACATTAACTTGTTTTTTTCTCATAAGTCATTAACAAAATATTAAAAGAATATCCATATCTACTTGTCCCTCCATCCCTTAAGTTTGGCTTTGTGTTAGTTGTAGAGATCAGCAAAGTACTAAATACATGCTACTTATTCATAGACAATGCAACCTGATCTCCTTCTAGACATCTGTGTTTTCCATTTTTTTTGAACCCTGCATCCTTTAGAGTGGTGAGACCATAAGTGGTATTGGAAAAAGAAGAGAAGAGTCTCAGCATGAGCCATCTACAGTTCAGGTACCCAGCATTACAATAACATACAGCAATGCCCAAGCAGTAGAGTTGCCTTCTCGATACAACTCTGGTTTCCTGTACCCTAAAATCAACAGTCACAGGCAGCACAAGAACTTCAACAGCTGAGAGTGGTGCAAGCCAGAATGTCACCTTAGCCAACACCTCTGCAACAACTATGGACTAGCTGAATACACAATATCTTCCTACATTGTTCTAAAATGCTCCTATAAAGACACAACACAAAACAAGCAAAGATGAAAACAAGAGGAATAAGCTTTTCAGCACCAGAACTCTCCAGTGGTTCACTTCTTGATCTGAGTCACATTGTCATTTTATTATTTCTTCTTTACGCAGCCCATGAAATAATTTCTTTCACTTTTTGGAATCACCTTGGATTTTACTCTGCTCAGGTATATTCCACCACTGCATGGATCTTAACTACAAGCCTCCTAGGATTAACTTGAGAGGGAAAAGAATTACGAAATTCAAAACTGGCGCTTTTTTCACTTAGTGTGGTTTAGCTTCAAAGCTATTCGAGTTAAACCTGAGAGATTTGGGAGGAAATGTATAGTACTTTCTGAGGATGGTTTCTGCATTATTGTAAAGTCCTTCAAACAAACAAAAGCTTCATCATATGGTCAGTGCTCCCTTTTCTCATTAATGACACACTTCCCCTCATTTTCTTCTACAATCCAATTGAAAGGCAATGCACTTGAGCAGTAATTTGAAGTCTCAAATCCTTAATTTCTGAGGTCCTAGGGGAAGAGAAAGAAACAACACTGAGGGTATGGTCTTTTCTATACTTAGCTTATTTTTGCCAACAGTCACTTGAGAGACCAGTTCGATCTGCTGTTAGCTAACCTCCCCAGGGTTGTAGCAAAATATTAGGAAACTCCTATCAACTTTCCTTAAGCAGGTTTCATGAGAAGAATGCAGAATTCAAAGCAATGTTTGTACTGAAATGTCTTATGGGTGAGTCAATACATCTGCCTTCTAATCCTTCCAAGTAGTTAATCTTTAGATATATTTCGCTCAAGTAAATTTTAGGAGAAGGGTTAGTTGTCCAAAAATAGTTGTGCTTGAGATGTGTGGAATCCACACCATCTCATCTTCAGGACTTTAATTTTCCACTTCTCTAAATAGCAGCATTCTTACAGCTGAGGTTTTTGTTCCAAAGTGATTAAATCCAGTAGCCTGTACTTATTTCCCCCAAAAGGAAAGGAAAATAGTTCCATGAAACAGTGATCATCTGCTTTTCCCTGGTGCTCCTTCTAGCTGTTAGAATAAATATACAAAATTAACTTGAAATTCATAGCAGTCTACATGACAAGAATTGTGAGCTATAGTCAGTCCACAGTGGGGACATACTTTCTGAGCTGAAAAGCACAGGGTACAAAGAGCTATTGAAACAGTTCTTCCCCATAGGTCTTCTTGCAGTTCTCTTTTTTTTTTCCTCCATAATGAAGGGAACCCAGCAAGCAATTTTGTCCTAGGTAAATCACTTCTTCCTTATGTCACATCAGAGAAAGGCATAAAATCAATAAAAATGTTGCCATCTTGTTTCATCGAGGGGAAAACAAACAAATAAATAAATAAAACAAAAAAACTCCAACAACCCACCCAAAAGCAAAACAAAAGAAAAACCAAGTTATTAGTGGGATCCAGAAGATTTGGGGCATTGTTTTGGAACAAACCTTTGTAAACTTATGTCAAACTGAGGTTTATTAAAAGGAACTAAACTAAAAAATGGAGGTGATAAGGACTTCTGCAGCTGCCAAATGTTAGACCATGAAAAAGTGGCCATTCAGACTGGCAATAAACTGCCAAAAGAAATAAACTGTTCAAAACCCAGGATGTTTTTATGTGAATAAAACCATCGGCATTAGAGATGGGAAGGAGCTACTACAGTTCATCCCTTCACAACTGGATATTGTGTCCAGGCAGAGGACAATATTAAACTGATAGTATACGCAGCTAGCAATAAGGAGAAAGAAGAGAAAACACATCATCTCCAAGTAGGATGTATGTTCAAAGATATCCATCAAGTCTACAGAATTCAATTATGACTTATTGCTTAGGCTTTACTTAAACGTGAGGCATGTAAGTCTTCCTTTGTCATGAAGGCCACACACACTAGTGAAAACTGGGAATAAATGCTTGCAAATGCTGCCCATTCCCTATGAATCACAAAAGGGTGAGCCTGTCAAGAAAACAGGTCAAAATTCACATGTGGTATGCACCATTAAGAGCGAGACCCTTTGTTCCTGTCATGATTTTGTTCCTAATCAGTATTCTTGAAGACTATACTCAGCATTCTTCTGCATTCTCTTCCACTTTCAGGGTGTATAAAAAGAATGCTTCCATGGCTAGAAAAGCCATGCCAATCCATAGCGTGTTGTTCTCTGTATCTTTCAATTCCAACATGTACTAGAGATTAGTTTGCATCTATAAAAAGAACTACAGCTGTTTGTGCTCATCTACTTACAAGAGGCTTGAAAAGAATATATTAATTAGAAGAATTTGTTAGGGAACACTTCATAATTTGTGTGTACAACTCTGTGTAACTGTTGCTTTCCCTTCACCTCCATTGAGACTATGAAGATCATTCAGGGAAAAGCCTCCAAAATTATTTTCACCTGGATATCTATCCAAGTGATCCACATTGTAACCTCAGTGGCATTTGGAATAAATCATTATTAGTTTATATTTCATCTCCTCTAGCAGCTTTATTTGTGTCCTGTATCCTCTGCTTGGCAGCCATTCTTTCCGCTTTGCTGTCTCTTTATACCCTTTAACACCAATGACTGATTGGATTAAAATAATTTAGAACTGAGATGATTCATGTTTCAGTTGAAGTCAACTGTACAGCCCGTTCTGCACTGCAGAGCCTGCCTGTAGTTTACCATGCATTTGGGTATGTTCCAGTGACTCGGAGGTGTGATAGGACTACAGTTAAACTGAGGCTTCCCTTTGGCCTTTTGTACTACAGCAGCTGTTCATAGAGTATCTTGCTGCCAAAGGCGGCAACACGCAGTGCTGCAAGTAAACAGACAAGTTCTTCACCTCCGTGGGCTCGAGCTCAAATTCAGACTTGAGTCACAAGTGAGAATCTTTGGTCTGATTATCCAAGGAATCTTGCAAAAATGCTGAGCAATTGGCCATTACTCGTGGTCCTACAGAGAAGGTACCAAGCACCAGTGTAGTAAAAGGCTGCTGCAAGTCAAGATTGAAGTACTGTACAAGGCACCAGCCACAAGTTGCTAATCTTTTCAATTTCCAGATACTGCCAGCGACTAAGGTCCTTATGTTCCATACTTTTGGAAACTTTTGTAACCACTAGTGGACTAAAAAGTGTCATCATAGCATGTGATACTTGAGTAAATTTTCACAAATTCTCAGCTAAGTGTAGCAAAGAGTATTTTTCTGGAAGTCATATGCAAAAGCAACAGCAAGCTTGATACTCAGAAATAAAATCCAAAGGCACCACAGAGTGCTAGAGCCCTAGAGCATCACATAGGTAAGTTAAACGTGTTCCCACTTTCCTCAGTGCAACTGGTGCCACTTTCACTTAGACCATGGCCTAAGTGGTCTAAGTAGCCTTCATCCTTTGGTTCTCCAATGAAAGTTATTACCATCACAGTAACTCTGACAGGGCACCTGGCTGCCTCTGCCTCTGAAATCACTGTTTCAGTATGGCTCTACTGAGAGAGAGCCCTTATCTCCAAAGCTGTTAGTATCAAACAACAGTATTTTCAGAGGCTGAGCAACAAGTATCTCAATTTAAACACTTCAACTTTGCTGGTTTGAGGCTAATTGGAATATTTTAATAGAGAAAATTACACTATAGGCTGTGAAAGGAAAACATGATGATGTCTACTTCACTCATACACTTCCTGAGATGTATAAGAAAGGAACTCAAAACATAGATAAGGCAGCCTGTCTCTGGGGCACAGCACCTCGAGCTTGTCTTCTAACCCCCGTGGCCAATCCTCCAAACTCACCTTGCACGTAAACCTTGGGGTAAGGTATAGGGGTGGGGAGAAGGTGGAAGGGAACATGGCTTTAGGAAGGGAAAGTCCTGCTTAACCAATCTGATGTCATTCTGTAACTGGGTGACTCACCTGGTAGACAAGGGGAAGGCTATGGATGTGGTCTATCTAGATTTCAGCAAAGCCTTTGATACAGCCTCCCACAGCATCCTCCTGGCAGCTGATGACTTGGACAGGTGCACCCTTCGCTGTGTTAAAAACTGGTTGGGTGACCGGACACAGAGAGTAGTTGTGAATGGTGTCACATCCATTTGGTGTCTGGTGACCAGTAGTGTCCCCCAGGGATCAGTACTGGGCCCAGTTCCATTCAACATCTTTATGGATAATTTGGATGAGGGGACTGAGTCTACCATTAGTAAATTTGTGGATGACACCAAACTGGGGGTGGGGGGAGTGTTGACCTGCTGGAATGTAGGAAGACACTTCAGAGAGATCTGGACAGCTGGGTTGATAGGCTGAGGCCAACAGTATAAGGTTTAACAAGGCCAAGTGCAGAGTCCTACACCTTGGCGATAATAACCCCATGCAGTGCTACAGACTGGACGATGAGTGGCTGGAGAGCAGCCTGGTAGAGAGGAACCTGGGAGTGCTGGGTGACAACTGGCTGAACATGAACCAGTGGTGAGCCCAGGTAGTACAGAAGGCAAATTGCACCTTGGGTTGTATCAGGAATAGTGTGGTCAGTAGGACTAGGGATGTAATTCTGCCCCTGTACTCAGCAGTGGTGAGGCCTCACCTTGAGTACTGTGCAGCTCTGGGCCCTTCACTTTGAAAAAGATATTGAGGTACTGGAGTGGGTCCAAAGGAGAGCAATGGGACTGGTGAAGGGAAGGGAGGGAAAGTCTTATGAGGAGAGGTTGAGTGAGCTGGGGTTGTTCGGTCTGGAGAAGAGGAAACTCAGGGGGAACCTTATAACACTCTACAACTACCTGAAGGGAAGTTGTAGTAAGGTGGGAGTCAGGCTCCTCTCCAAAGTAACTAGCGACAAGATGAGAGGGCATGGCCTGAAGCTGCATCAGGGAGGTTTATGATGGATGTTAGGATGCACTTCCTCATGGAAAGGGTAATTAGGCACTGGACTGGACCAGGGAGGGGTTGGAATTGTGGTCCCTGTAGGTGTTTAAGGAGAGATTGGATGTGGCACTTAGTGACATGGTCTAGTAGATGTGGTGTTATTAGGGTCATAGGCTGGACTTGATGATCTCAGAGGTCTATTATGGCCTCAATAACTGTGATTATGTGAAAAATGTGCATAAACATTTACACAGCCCTTCAAGCTGAAATGAAGGATTTAAAAATATGTTACATCAGTGCTAGAAGTTACTGAATTTTAAAAACATTTTTCCAATCTAGTATTTTCTGCTAACTCCATGAAACTGTACTTCAATAAATCTCTTAAGTTTCACTTTTTTAAAGCCAGGGTTAATACTGATATATGAGCTGGGCTGCACACTGTACGTTAGCAGGCCTACTGTGATTTGATGAGAAGGCAGTAAGCACTTTAGTATAGCAAACCTCTACAAAAAGGAGGAGGGATAGTCCAGAGAAAATGCACAAATGGTTAATTTGTACATTAATGGTAAAATGTAACTAATAAAAACATGTATCGTGCAACTGTGTATATTCTTTGCTCAAAATGCCCAGCATGTAGTGCATTCACCTGAGGAAGCTGAAGATTAAATGTCACCGGGTACAATTTTGCTCTATTGCACATAAGCAAAAAGGAAAACCAGCTCTGCAGAACATGCTGAAACAGATCTATGGGGAGAAACAACTAATTATCATGAAATGATTTAAGAGAGGGACCCTTAAAAGAGGGCTTGAGGCCTCATAGGCAAGGTTTGTCCCTTGAAGTCAGCAAAATCAAACAGATAGTAAAATAATTTTTAGGGGGTTCTGCTTTACTAATGAGACAAATGTTGTCAATGGAAGAGCAGGGTCAAGGAAAGGGAGTAAAAAGAAGCAGGAGCATCATTACCAGGATGAAGCATTACAAAACCAGACACACAAGATTTTCACAACCCCCCCTGAACACCATCCATAGCAAAAACCAGAGAAATCTTCATAGTGCAGCCTGCTCTGAACATCAGATAGTTGTTTCTGTCCTGTCCAGCCATGAACTAACCTTTTCAATGCTAACTTCTACTTCTGTGTACAAAAGAGTTCTTACAATGTCAAAATATTTAAAGGTTGAGGTCAAAGAAGTAGTAAGACTATAGTGAGGCTCAGTGGGGAAAGAACGAAGGACTATGTTTTTAAAAATTTACAGAAGCCTTTCTAGTGCCTGGAGCATAATGGTTCAGAGCTCTAGATTCTCTTCAGCTGCCTAGTGCTGAGCTGTGACTGTGAAAATGAGACCTTCATCAGCTTTTGAGTAGTATTAACATACACTAGACTGGTCATAGTTGTAAATATATAACCAGAGAAGAGAATATATCAGAAGGTTTTGGGTAAGAGCTCTCCCCTCATTTATCTATATTAGACATGCTATGCAAGTTCATTTAATAAAAAAAAAAAAAAAAGTTTTCCCTATTTAACCAAAAATTTCATTTATGAAATTGAACCTTATCTCTCAATGCCACTGCACATCTCCATGCTGTTGTGCAGGCCACAGGGAGTTTGCTCAGCTCAATTCACATCTCCTAGAGATTCTTCTCATTTTCCCCACTCCAAGCAATGAGTGACCAGTGAATCTTCACTAGTTAATACACAGGGTCAGAAGGCAGGCCTTCTGCTGCTGCTCAGTGAAGAAAGAAGAGAACTTAACTCGATGAAGGAGAGAGTTAACATAGTAGCATTAGGCAGCTCAGTGGTTGGTCATACTGCACAGAATCCTTCTGAAAATCATTCCTCTGAAAAAGAGAAAACACACTGATGTTTGAGGTCTTGGATCATTATGATCAGTCAGATGAGAAATAAGATTCATGCAGTAAAAGCATGCACTGGGCACTGCAGAAACCATTTATTTCAAATGAAGAAATTAAATGTGAAAATTCAATGAAATACCATGTGAAAGTCCATTTCAATAAATCACATCCACTTTAATTCTTGCTTTACCCAAAACTGTTATAGCAAAGGATTTTAAAAGGAAAAGAAAGGAAAAACCTCATCACAGAGCATATATTTACTGAAACTTTCATTTCAGTCTCTCTACAACTGATCTCCAACATTTAAGGAAAAGGGCTGTGAAATAAACAGAATAAAGATAAATGGAATAAATTTCTGTTGACTTGTCTAGGAGGTCTGCTCTTGTTAAATCATGCTTTCCTTTAAACGGAGAGGAATTAAATCAAGTTACTCGTATAACAGAACCCTGAATTTGTATCTCACTGGTTCTCCCCCAGACCCCTGAAATTCAGTCAGAAAGCTTGGATGACCCTAAACAAACCTTTTACTATTGAAAATGGCAATAAAGTTATATATTAAATTAATTTTTTTATTGTATATATTAGCGTTCAACAGAGGTAGTCAAGAACATTTTTCTGACATAGTGTGCCTTTCCCTCCTGGGCCTTCATTCTGCTTACTGCACGAAAACATGGTGCAAGTGCAAATTACATAGCTGATTTGTCAGTTTCTGTCTTACATGAATTGGACATTTTGCATCTGACTATTAAGACATTACTAATCTTTCTTCCTCTCATCTGAGAAACAATCTTCCTACACACCTTTCAAATAGGAAAAAAATTACCACTTGGGAGAATCAAATTTAGTCAGCTAGCACACTCCCTCACCCTGCCCTTATTGCTTTGAGTTCAATTTCTCCCTTATTGCCAGCACATTCAAAAACACTAAGAAAGGAATGGAGATGTGTGAATGAAAACTGAGATTACTTTGCTTAAATCATTATTAAATAGCCACTAAAAGTCCTCATTCGATGAAGTTCTGTCACTGTATTTTGTTGGAACATTTGGCTATAATTTCCTAACTGATGTTAAAGTAGCAGATGTTTGCTTTGCATATACTCTTTTTTGTAGATTTATGTAACTGGCAAGACAGATTGCTAGCATGAATGTATTAAAAGAAATCTGTTGTGCTAAGTTTGAGTCTAGTTTGTTTTATTTCCATTTAGCTACAATAAGGCATACAGCTACAACAAGAGCTTACTGCAGGTTGAGGTGGTGGTGTTAAACAAATTTATTTTATGTCTAAAGGGTCAGGGAAAACTCTGTAGGATGTTCAAAGGTGGGGCACTGAGACGCTACTCTTTTGAAAAAAAACATACACTAGCAGTCATTCTCCAGTAGCTGCCAAGTTTATTTTAAAATCGTCATCTTTCCCTTCAAATATTAAGTGGCTAAAGCATTACTTGCAGGTCGTGTTCTGGGTCTTTTTGCTTTCCTTGATTTCTTTGATGCAGTGAATGTGCCAGCAGCAGAGGAAAATATTTGTTCATTCTCATTTGTCAAGGTAGGTGAGCTGGCAGTCTTTCTTTAATTGGGTGATCTAGAGGTCATATATCTCTTTGTAAACACCTATCTTAAAAGGTTCTAGAAATGCATATTTTGATGCTCACACAATTTTTTTAATGCTCCAGGAAGAGTGGCGCTTGAGTTAGGCCCTTATTTGGAAGAACCAGCTGGCTCACTGTTTTCTCAGCAGTTTATCCCAGTCTTCAGACATCACAACTAAAATTGTTTGAATAAATCAATAGGCTCAATTGAACAAGCCAGGAGATCAAGACACCAAGCAATCAAACTGAACAAGACTGACGCTATTTGTTCTAAGTATCAGAGATAATCAGTTCTGAGACAGAGAATGGTGTTAAATCCCTCAAGTGACCTTGACAACTTAATGTACAGCAGTGCCCAAGTCTTTCTGTAAATGGGCATATTGTTTACTCTTAGAATGCCACAAGGCAAAATTAGGAAGGTTGTACACTAAAGCTGCAAACTGTAACCTCTTTTCCTTTTTAATAAAGTATTATTAATGTCTCTTTTAAGAAACACAATGATGGATTAATCATCCTTCAATTAAGAGATGTAGATATATCAGGCGAAACAGGTGGGAAGAGATTCACTTATCCCTACATACAAATAATATGCATTTACAGCTGAATACCTACAGCTGAAGAGTGAACTAAAATTAAGAAGCCAACATTTTATTACACAAACTAATTGAAAACAGAACAAGATTAAACTGAAAGAAAGTTCCAGCTTTTTTTCTATCTAAAATCAGAGTACAAGATTTGTGTGTATTGTGTTGTCAACACTGACATTTTGATGCTGGATTAGCCCCAAGTATGAAAGCAGTCTGGATTAGGAGTCAAGCTGTGTTGCTGGGGTTTATCCCGCTGACAGTCCATCTTGAATTACCTACTGCCATAACTCTGGTTTTACCCTGTGCCAGGAAGGTTATGCTAATAATGGAGCTCAAGGAAATGACAAGAAAAGTTAAAGGAGGTTACCACTTGGAATGCCTTCTATTTTATGTTTGAGCAAAACTCTGGAGTTGCAGTTCACAATGTTTTATTTCACTCTATGTAACAGCTTGATAGTTTTGTTTTTCTGTTTGCTTGCTTGTTTGCTCTTGTATCTGGCATGGGAAGACAAGACTGAAAATGAGAACAACAAATCTCTGTCATTTTACAAAGGTAAAATTATCAAAGTAGAGATACTCTAGAAATTTCTCACTTGAGACATGCCTGCTACATTTACCTAAGATTATTCTGGAAAAATTCTGCAAAATAAAAATGCTGAAGATCCAAAATGTTAGATTCCTTTGGCAGGTTTGTTTTTTGCTTTTGTTTTTTTGGGGTTTGTTTGATTGTTTGTTTGTTTTCTCCAATGCCAAAAATAAAGCAGTGATTTAAACTGTTAATTGGACATACCTGTATCCTAATTTTAAAGACATTTCTTCCAGTCCTTTATCAGAAAAGAAGTGAAAATTGTGAGTTGTTCTGCAAATTGTTTATTCATTCACTAATGTCTGATGGAAGAGACCACCGAATCTCTTGCCCCCTCATACAGCACGTGTAAAGAACATTCAGAACTGCTAAGCAATCACAAATGAAAAGGCCTCATTTACTGGAGCTGTTATAATTTGGGTAAATGACAGTGCAAATGCACCCCTAATCTGCACTGCTCTAAAACTGAGCATTTCTGTAGGAATGGTCCCATCAGTCACCACAGAGAAAAAGCACTCACACAGCGCATCAAAATCAAAGATTATACCTTGTTATTAGTCATGATCAAGAAGATCTCAGAAAGCCACACTTATCACTAGTTTATTTTTTAACTCAGAACTGTAACCCTTTCAGCTTGGCAAGGAATGAGATCAGGCATCAAAAGCATTATCCTAGGAGCAAGCATGCCCATATTTTGTCCTGCAATGTATTTTACATATTAATTTTCACTGGTGAGGAACCTCCAGGAAGCTAGGAAGTCCAGCCTAGTTGGGCAGCAGTTATTCTTTTACCTTTCCTGATGGCTGCATCTTCAATTTACAGTTACTGCAACTAAACTGAGCAGACAGCTTACTAAAGTGCCTCAAAACTCTAATGTAACCATATTGCAGAAATTTATGAAAAATGAAGGGCTTATCTACAAGAAAAATAGTCTTTTTGTGACTGATCAGAGACTGAACAGCTAATGCAACAGCTAATGAAATCACACTGTGATTAGAAGAAAAGATACTAGACTTGGAGAAAGGCTTATGGAAAATCCAGAGTTAGCCCTTGACAGAACTATCTGAAATTTTCAGGAAAGGAAACTCATGGGTCAAAAGCAAATCGCCCTATTAATAACAAAACAAATATAACGTCTCTTCATCTGGGTGATGTTTTCCAGCCTAAGTCACTGATTATGCTGTGATACTTGCTCATCTGCAGAACTGCTTATGGTCATTTTACCACATTTGTGTGCTGGTTTGAGGATAATTGGAATATCCAATATGAGAGAAATGAGATCATTGGTTGGAAAAAGAAAATAATGATGAAGTCTGTATCATTCATTAGTTTGTTGAGTGGGATAAAAAGCCAAAATGGAAACAATTTATCCCACTCTGGTCTGGGACTCTGGATATATTGACCTCCTCTTCACTCCGCTCTAATAGCTCTCCACTAATCTTGACTAACACATAACAATGCAAGCTTTGCTGGTTGTTTCGTTTCTCTGTCTGGGAAAGTAGAAGGAGAAAGAGAGGGTAGCCTTGAGCCCTTCTGGGTAGTTTTACTTTTGTCCAGGAGGGAGTTTGGATTTCTGTATTATTTCTAATTTGTATATAATTGTAAATACTTGTAAATATTTGTAATTATTGTATATATATATATATATATATATATATGCTTGTAAATTTTGCTTTGTTGTAAATATAGCTTCATTTACTTACAAGCCATCTGAGCTACTACTCTGGTAAATTTCAACAGTGAGGCAGGAAGGTTCTTAACCCATCACATTTTGTTATTTATAGAGACAGCAAAACCAACAAGGACTTCAAAAGATGACAAAGCTACATAATGCTAACTCCAAAGATAATGAGGCATGTATTTTCATCCCAATACTTGTTAACGGAGACACACGTGCAAAAAGCATCTGACAATCAAAATTCCTACCCCTAAAACACACTATTGAAGGTTTGAGGAGAGTTTTAAATGCACATGCACACAGCGTATGATGAAATTAGTGCAGAGCACACAGAAGTGCCTGCAGCCATGTGCCACAGAAAGGCAAATCAGATTCTACCCTCATTTATTCCCACCTAACCTTCCTAAAGAGAATCAAACAGAGTATGAATTTGCATGAAAGAGAGGTTTTAAACTTGGTAAAAGCATTATTCAAAGCTGAAAAATGAGTATTTCTTGAAGTTCTGAAGCTTTCTGGCAGAAGAAGAAATTACATTCTGGTCTTTCGTTATACCAACTTCAGGATTAAACAATCTCTTACTTGAAAAACATCTGTTTGCACATTTACACCCTGCAAACACCCATTCTTTTCATTAATTGGAAGTTATCGAAGTTTGCAAATAAAGATTCACGAAGTTTAAACAAATCAAATAAATTCCATACATTTTATGATGCAATTTCACTGCTGCTTCAAGATTAATCTAGCAGGTTCACAGTTCTGATAGACGTGTAAAAAAAAACCTATTCTAAAAAAACACTTTGGTATTTCTGTGGTTTGTAGCACCGGTAGCCACAAACAGCCATTTAAATATGAATTTTCTAATTGCTTTCTTTATTAAAAGACAAACTGAAAATATTGCTGTCAGCATAATCACTTTTCCACCAAATGAGATACATCATTTTAGCTATGAATGAATTTTGGAAAAAGCGATATTCAATCTGCTGTTGAAAAATAAGCAATCTATACAAGTGTCTGTACAACACCATGGTATGCTTTTCTTCCCCCCATAGCAACATCCCATTATGTTCTGTTTCAGGGGTTTTGGCTTGTTTGGGGTTTTGTCCTTTTTTCTTTTTCTTAAAAAAAATGTAAAAGGTTGCAGGGATTTTGTTTTTATAATACTTAGTAAAACTTATCTGCTGCATTTGCACAATGCCTTACATCTAACAAACCTTTCATATAAACGGCACTGTCTTGTAATTATTGATAACATTAATGGTCTGTTGAAAGCAATGTATGCACAAGCATTTGACAAGACACAAAATGTTTCCTTTGGGGGTGTAAGCAGACTTGTCAGAAGAGTATTTTTGCAATGACTATTAATTTACAATTCATATGAATGTGAACTTTAACCAAATATATATATAGAAATAATTAAAGTTGTAATTTCCTGTCCTGAACTATGCATTCTGCATATGGAACAAAAAGAGCCTACTCAGTGCACGTTACAGTCAGTACTTAGGCATGGTGTACATGTGGAATAAATCATAGAATCACTGAATTGTTTTGGATGGAAAAAGACCTCTAAGATCATTGAACCCCACCACTGAGTGAAGGGGTGTGGTTAGTAGGTTGAGAGAGGTTCTCCAGCCCCTCTACTCTGCCCCAGTGAGGCTGCATCTGGAGTACTGTGTCCAGTTCTGGAGCCCCCAATTCAAGATGAACACAAAACTGGTTGAGAGAGCCACAAAGATGATTAAGGGAATGGAACATCTCTCTTACAAGGAGAGACTGGGGGAGCTGGGGCTCTTTAGCTTGAAGGAAACTGAGGGGTGACCTCATTAACGTTTATAAATATGTAAAGGGTGAGTGCCAGGAGGATGGAGCCAGGCTCTTCTGGAACAGGTTGCCCAGGGGGGATGTGGAGTGTCCCTCTGGAGATATTCAAAACCCGCCTGGACACATTCCTGTGTGATCTGATATAGGCAATCCTGCTCTGGCAGAGGGGTTGGACTACATGATCTTTCAAGGTCCCTTCTAGCCCCTTATATTTTGTGATTCTGTGTGATTCTCTGATGGTCACTAAATAGTGTACAGTGTACTGAAGTACCACTCTTACATGTTTTTTGAACACATCCAGGGACAGTGACTCCAGCCTATTCCAATGCCTGACCACCCTGCGAGTAAAGAAGTTTTCCCTAATATCCAATCTAAACCTCCTCTGGTGCAATTTCAGGTCATTTTCTCTTGCTCTTGATACTTGATATTAGGGATACCAGAACAACAGATTGAACCCAAACTCACTACCACCTTCTCTCAGGTAGTTATAGAGAGCAATGAAATCTTACCTGTCTCCTCCAGACTAAACAATTCCAGTTCCCTCATATACTCCTCACGACTTTTTCCCTAGAAAAACGTCCTTCACTAGCTTTGCGGCCCTTCTCTGGACACATTCCAGTATCTTAATGTCCTCAGTATCTTCTAGTAAGGGGCCCAAAACTGAACGCAATACTTGAGATGTAGCCTCACCAGTGCCGAGAACAGGGTCACAATCACTTCCCTACTCTTGCTGGCAAAGACTTAAGGTTCCGTAAGACGAGAAGCACTAAACAGTTCAACTGCAGTTCTTTTAAGGAGGCGAGAGCTGTGCTGTGCAAGTATTAAAATATTCGTTGTGTACTTCGGCGATGCCATTGCTGAAAGCATTCTCGTACGCGGCCTGTCAGGCACTTTCAAACTCTCTCGCACTATAGGTTTCGTTAGCCGCTGCCACGCAGGGCCCCACTCAGAGCAGATGCTATTTCCTCCGCGCACTGCGCAGGCCCCACGGCACCGCCGGCTTCGGCCACCGCAGCCAACGCCGGCCGCAGCGCGGCCCGCGCCAGGCTCCTGTCCCTGGTGCTGACGGCAGCCCCAACCAGGCACCGCCCGCCCTCACAGCTCCCTGCTGGCGCCCGCGAATGCAGGCGGCACTTCCGGAGGCGCCGAGCTGTCTGAGGGTTTCACCAGCGCAGGGCATCTTCGCTGCTGTGCGAACCCTAGGCAACTCGGGTGGGGCACGGCAGGGTTTGAGCGCTTAAGGATGGACTTTTTTCTCAACACACTCATAAAGCAGCGCCTCTGTCACTTCACTGAGCAAACGGTGTCTTACTGGGAGATACCTTTGGGAGCATGAATACGGTAGGACTGCTGAGGAGCGCGAGGTGTATGGTGGGTAGCTTGACTCTTGACAAACTCAGCAGTCATATGAAGTCACCACGAGGCAAAGCCCCCAAAATCCAGGTGCGTAACAGCATTATTTATTTTTCAAAAACTGTTTTCCAAACCCTTTCTCCACTTGACTTTCCCACTCAGGTGAAACGATCATTACCTATCAACACCAATGAACTACTGAGGGAAAAATCACTTCACTTCCTCTTTTGGTAAGGGGAAATTACAAATTTTATGTGTGTTTTGGAGGTGAGCCAACGGGAGGTGAAGGCTGCAGGCTCCAAGCTCTCACAGCATGATGGCAGCACATGCTTCAGAGCTTTCGCTCAGCTGGGCCAGGACACCTGCTTCCCGCCCCTGCCAGCAGGGCCGTTAGCAGACAAGGAGCCAAATGCCCCTTGCGAGGAGTACTGGGAAGCCGGGGCAGCACCTGCCTGCCACGTCGCCTTCCAGAACATTCTGGGTCTTTCTGTCAGGCGCAGTCCCCCCGCTCATCCCCCTTGTCGCGGCCCCGAGGGCACCCAGACGCCCGGCGCCACCTGGATACCTGCTCCCCCGACGCTCAGCCGAGGCGCTGCCCACAGCTCTGTGTCCCCTTCCTGCTCTGAAACCCGGGCCAAGAGGTAGCCTCCGTTGACAGACGGATTTGTTTTCAGCGCTCGGGCGCGGCAGACCACCTTTTCCCCCTTCACGGTCACTCCACCACCGCCCGCGCTGACAAATCTCGCGCTCCTCCTTGCCCGCTCAGCGCCCTCTAGCGGTGGCCCCAGGGAAGCCGCCGCCTTCCTGACAAGCAGTCTGCCTAGCTCGGGGGCCGGTGGGCACCCGTGGTCCAAAAGCGCGTTATGCCCACGCCTGGCGGCGGCGCACGAAATAACCGCGAGCACTTGAAAAGCTCCAGCTCGGCGGCAGCAGCGCTTGTCTCGCTTCGGGAGGCGCTGCAGACTCGTCCTCTCCTCTCAGCCTCGTCCCATCGGCTGCTCTGTGGTTGCGAGGATGGCGGCGGTAGCGGCCTGGCGATGGAGGGGCATGTCCGTGGGCACGTGTGACCGCAAGCACCGCCCGCTGAGGGCAGTAGCTGCGGCTCCTGCGGGGGCGGGGATCTGCATCCGCCGGTCCGGTCGGGAGCTTGGCCGCTGCGGAGCGACCGCCTCACGCCTGCACAGTCGCCCGTCAGCCCTTTCGCCGTGGTTGCGGCGCGACACAGTAAAGCGGTGCGTGGCCGGAGGTAAAGTGGTACTCCCGGTCGGCCTAGACTTATCGGCTGTGCTGCTGGAGCAGGTGGGCAAGGTGGGTCGTGCCGTGCCGCCGAGGGAACGAGCGGCACCGGCGCCAGAGCGAGGGGAAGAGCTGTGCCACGCAGAGCGGGGCCGGGAGGCGACGGGGTCCGCCCGCCGCCGCCGTCCACCGCCCACCGCCCACAGCGTTCCGTCTGCGGAGGGAAAGCAGGCTACCAGCGCTCTGCTGTGCCGAGGTCAGCAGAACGCCTCCTGGGCACGAAAACGCAGGCGCTGCGGTTACCAAAGCGGCTTGCAAGAGGCCGCTGTGAAGTAGGAGCCACTTGCTGCTCTTAAAACTCTGTGTGTGTCTAAAAGCCCCTAAAGCCTTTATACTAGGACAGCAGAAACGAGTCGGTGAGTCGTTTCGCTGAAGTCTGGCTTGGGGAGTCTGCTCAATTTAAGGTTGAATCTTGCACCCTTGTGCACGTGGGCGTATACACAGGAGCACACCACTACATCAGCATGGTGTAGTGATCCTGGAGGAATCTGCAATGTACAAGTTATACTGAAGGCGCAGGATCCCTCTCCAAAGCCTTGTACATTCATTGCACTGTGCCAAACCTCAGGCTCTTTGGAGGCAAGCCAGCACCGTAGTGACCGGTGACACTGATGTCAGCTCAGACGCTAGTCTGTGTGGAGCTGACTGCACACAGCCTTTTTAGCCAGTTTTGGGTGTGGAACTGGGTTTTATTCTTCTCCTGTTTTCTCCCGTAAGCATGGTCAGTTAGGATCCCCTACAGCAAGACGCAAATTACAGTAGTCACAGTGCTGCTATAAACTTTCCTGATTTCAGCCTAGCATTGAGAAATAATACTAAAACCACAACAGCAACATGTTTTGCAGCCTTCTGGTTGTGGTTCAAGTACCCATACTAGAAACTGAGCCCTGGGTTTTAATCCGGTGGCTGCTGTTGACTTAGTGGTCACCTAAAGCTGGTAACCAAAGTGCTATGGCTACATATGTAAAATAGACGTGGTAACAAGACCGGGTTTTGAGGTGTTCGTTGCCTTAAAGAAATTTGATATTTTGGCAAAGTAAGTGCCATAGAAATGTTAAATACTACATACTGCAGTGGATGCTTTTAGAAACAATGACCAAAATGCTGGTAAGGTGAGAACTTAGTAATGTACCCTTAAGTCCTCTGTGATACAGGGGCAAAAAAAACCTTTGTAAAGAGTCTGGACAGGTACCCTTTCCTCTTCCCTTGGCAGGCTTTCTTTCCAGAGGTGTGGTTTCCAGTTTAACATCATTACCAGAAATCTTTAAAAAATATGAATGTCAAATCTAACTATTGTGTGTACCCAGTCTTTTGTGGTAGTGACAAGAGGCCTAGTGATGGGGAGAAAAAAATCACCTAGCAGGGAAAAAAGTGTGAAATGTCGTTTTTCTGTAAGGGTGAAAGCAGTCATGGTGAAGGATCAAGAGGCGAGAGTAAAGAGCAAATTTGATTATTCAGTAAGGTGACACTGGCAGCAGCAAACAGCTAAATGGAAAACAGTTTGAGCTGTATTTGTGATGGCATTGTGTTACCAAGAAGGAAGATAGTATTCCATCATTACATTGCTCTAGCATATCTCCCCAGCCATGCTATATTCTGTTGGGACCCAGAAACCACATTACTAGAAAGGTTTTGAGCAAAGCAGAATTTGATCAAGCCACGTGTGACAGAAAATTTATCTTTCTAAGAAAAATCGAAATGCAGGACTTAGAAGAGCTTGGTAAAAGGCCTAAGAGGGACTCAGAAATACGGAGCGAGAACTTAAGAACTGATTAAATGGGTGAAACAAAACTGTGCATGGAAGTACAAGGAAGTACAAACAGGATTAGTTCAACTTCATTCAGAGCTTACCAGTGAAGAAAAGGAGATGGCAATGAGCTCTTTTGCATTGCAGAATAGTCTTGCTTTGGACAGAATATTAAACTTGTGCTGAACTGGTGGGAAAAATATTTGCGCTTGGTAGTTATTTACATATTCAGTTTGACAAGGTAGGAAGGTAGGAATTCAGAGCTAAAAAGCTTTTGAATCTACAAAGTGTCAGTTTTGAATTCAAAATTTAGTACTGATTAGCCAATAGATAGTAAATAAATGAGATTTTGTCTTGTGGATTTCAATGATCAGCCTACAAATACAGCTGTTGTTTCCTCATTATTCTACAATGCAATATAATTGACACTGGGTTAATTAATTTATTAAAAAAAATAAACTCTAGACCCACATATACCAAATGTCTGGTTTAAAGTATAAGTTTTCTTCATAGAATCATAGAATCATGCATGTATCTAGGTAAGCAGGTCCTTCACACGGTCCTGATCTATATGATTTGCACTTCCACTCTTGTAAGAGAGTGTAGATAATCTTACTGGAGACAGTGCAGGAGTCCATGGGACAAAGAAGACATGTTTGTCATAAAGCCGAATGCTGCTTTATTATACTGCCACTGCCTCAGGTGACGGAGACTGAAACAAAGGCAGCCAAAATTTTGTCTGATTTCTTGTTTGCCGCTGTTGGGGTGTTTTTTTTGTTTGTTTTTTGTTTTTGTTTTGTTTTTTTTAATGCCTATCTGAAGACTTTTTTATCAAAGAAGAAATTACAGTTTATTCCTTGTTAGAACAAGTTTTTCACTTGCCTAAAGAAAAACATTAAGAGCGTTGAAACCACAACATTGCATGCATCTTACTATATGTCAGAGAAGTCTGTTGCAGATCAGAAGTCAAATTCTCAATCAGCCTACTTCTGAAATGCGTAATGAAAGAAATGATATGTTGTTGCTGTAATTGCAGTAATTCAAGGCTCTTCTGTGAGCACAGCTAAAACACAATGAGTTATGTGGCCAGCTTTATGAAGTAGTAGCAACGTGAACAATTGAAGTTCCCATTACTTGTTTCCTTCCACCTTAACTTAGCCTTGGTGCTAATGTTTTTTTATTTTGTTCACTTAATGGCTATGCACTTCCAAGCATGCAGTTGTAGCTTTCCTGAAGTCAGTTCACTATTATACAACATGGTCTCCTAGCATATGGAAATTTTTTCCACTAGTGTAACACACTGACGTAGTTGTGGAAGGATGGCTCTGCTCAGGCTCTGAGACATTTGCTCAAGATGACGGCTTTCTCCCCTGCTGTAGAGCCTGCATAGCCTGGTACCCATCCAGCTCCCTCACAACTGTTCCCATCAATCATCTGGAGACAGCTCCAGGGGGACCTGGTGAGCTCTGGACAATTCTCTGATATCTGTAGAGAAAATGTCACCCTGTTCCTGAAATATGTTTTTTAAGGTCACTCCTTACACCAGTGGCCTCATTTGACTTAGCATACCTTCTGTCTGAAAGGAGGGAATTGTAAGCAAGTCATAGATTTTGACATAGCTGGAGAATGCAGAGAAGGAGGCACACCAAGTGAAGAAACAAGGTACTGTTATTTGAACAAACAAAAAAATATTTTTGTAAAAATCTAAGAGGCAGTTATGTAAAGCAACTAAAACCTAATCTAAACATCACAAGTTTCTGAAAGCAGGGCAACTGCGTATTATGTATACACAGTTTATTTCATCCTCACATTTCCCAGAAGGTTTTGCTGAGCTTTTTGCTGATAGCTGTGGTGGCACTGTACCTGCTGCACTGGTCCGGTTCTTGAGTTTGCTATGCATGTTTGACAACAGTGAGAGCACCCTTGTCTCTCACCTTTGAAAAGAGGGCAGGGTTGAGATTGTTATCCGAGTGGATTACCAGCTTTCTTATTTAGAGAATAATTGTATTAAAAGTCTGTAGAAGACAAGTGAGACTTATGCTAAGAGTATCTCCAGCAAATGAAGCTGTGACTACAGCATGAGCTTCTTTACTGTTTGCACTTCATTGCTGGGCACAGAGCTTTCTCCAGGCAGGCAGTGGGAAAACAAACACAGAAGGGAATGGACTTAGCAAGGTGTGGAGAAAGAAAACTGTGGAATATTTTTGCTCCAAAATTCATCTGGTAGTGATAGTGCAGGCACATGAAGGAGTTGTGATCTTGTTATGTTGAAGGGGAATGTTGGTCAGGACACTGGCGTGTTCTCTACACTTTTAAAAAATTCCAGGCTGTTCATCCAGACACAGACAGAAACCAAAGGAGTAGGAAGAAGTTACCTCAGTTTAATGTTTCATTCAAATGACAGTGCCTCTAATGAGATTACCACCCTGGTTTCCTAGCACACCACCCAGCCTGAAGGATCTCACAACTCCTTTCACATGTCCTAAACTGATAAGCAAATGGCATGTTACACATGTGAAGTTAGGATAGAAGCACATAAGAGTTTGATTAAACAGCATCACTGCTTCTCAATGCTTAGCTCAGTTTAGCTTGCTATGCAGTTTATTCTGTTGTGGGGTTTTCTTCTCCTCCTCCATTTTTTTTCCCTTGTTTTTTTTCTCCCCTCACAAATAACTGTGTATTTAAGACAGCATGCACATGCACGATTCTCAGTCCTTAAAAACATAACCACTATTTTAAGAATTTTTTTTTTCTGTGATAATTGTCTTTGGTTGTGAATCAATGACGTACTGTATTTATCTTACTCCTGTTTTTTTTCTGTTCTCCTGAACACTTGAAAGGGAGCCAAGAAAGGGCACTAAAAATCACAAATTAATTTCTAGGAAAAGGAAAGGAATAATACGTTGAAAATTTACCTTCAGTCTTTTGTGTGTGCATGTGACCTTTTCAAAGACATCATAAATCCAGTACTAGTGTTTAGAAAGAGACTAGATACATTGTCAAGCCCAAATATTCTGACATTTGAAGTGCAAGGAGGAATTTTTTGTCTCCCTTCAAAATCATCAAATATCACTGGTACTGGTCTCCAAGGTTAAGTTAGAGATGCTTCTAACGTAAATGTGCTCTAGAGGTATTTGTGAGACATAAGAAACTCATTTTATTTTCAAACTGTGTCTTGCTAATTTGCTTTGGTTTTTGTTTGGGCCAGTTCTCCTGGCTTAGTGTAACTTTCACTTAAATCCATGTAAATTGCTGTGGTTTAATTTGAACCTCTGACTAAAATTATGGTTTTGTGGTTTAGTATAGCGAGTATGCATAGCTTAATTGTACATTTGCATAAATGGCTCTCCTGCCACTGTGAATGCTAAGCAAAGATACTGCCTCACAGTTCTGAAAAATGATTGACCATCTCATCAGGTAAAGACTGAGGACCTGGTAGTGTTTGCTGTCTACCGTTTCAACGTTAGTTTTTCTGTCATGTTTTAAAGTAGATGTGTGGACAGAGTGGCTTATTACCAACATTCAAACTGAGCAGCCTCACTCCAGCATATTATGTTGTTTTGGTTATCTTTTTGATTGTCAGTGTAGAACCTATTTTTTTTTCTGTTTTGTTGTTTTGTTTTGTTTTGTGTTTTTCCACTTTAATGCAATAGGAATTTCTTTCTAACTGGAGAGTTAGTGCAAGGATGCTGTAGACATATAGGAGAGTGGTTCTGGAGATCCTGCATATGTTAATGTCTTGAAAGGGCTGAGCATTATTGAATGTTTAGAGCTTTACTCTGAGAGCAGAAGCCTTTTGTCTTTAGATGTAGTTCTGCCAACAGCTTCTGCTCTTCTCTCTTGTTGTCTGTATTTTAGCTATTCTCAGTCTAAAGCAGAAATGCTGTTCAGCATTACTGAATGAGGTTTATGAAATTTTATGGAACACATAACTGGAATATAAGCTATGAAAAATCAACGAATTAATTAAGTAAGCCATTAGCTAGATACTTGTGTTCTTAGCCTTCCACAGTGTCATGCCTTTGGAAGACTTGTATTGAAATATGAGACAGGTATGTAGTGAAATTATGCTTTTGCCACAGAAATTAAATGCTGATAAGAAATAACCCCTACCTCTTTCTACATTCAAAGAGAATAAGCTTTAATTTTCCCTTGAGAAAGCAAGGGCTATGGAACCAAGAGCCCAGCATAAAGTTGTGGAGATTTTTTGTGAAGTTCAATGCATGTAGAATATAGTTTCTTTTTTTTTTCGGTTTAGTAAACCAATGCAAAAGAAGGTAACACTCTGGTTTGGTGCCTTTCCTGCTACATATGGAAAGATCTATGTAAAAAGAACTTGTTTGTAGTACATTATGTCTCACAAGTGCAATACACATGTTCTGAAGCAGAACTTACAAGTGGGTATGTAGTTGTTAAAACGTTAATAAAGAGATTTCAGTGTTTGGGATTTTAGCACGGGATTGTTTGCTTGTTTCATTACAGAATGTGTTTTGCCCATAAAGTAACTGAGCATGAAGAGGGGCTTGAGAAGCCTAGAAAGATCTGTCCCCTTCCCTGGGGACTATATTAGACCTCTGAGTCATGAAGTCTTTGCATAGTAGGTGTCTAGTTACAAACCTTTTATGGGCCCTACTCAGCTGGGATATCAGCATCTGCATTTTAGCTCCCATCTATTCTTAGGTGACATCAGAACACAACTGAACAGGCAAGAAAGAGAGATACTTGCTTTCATTATATAAAAATTTCCCTTTTTCTCATTCTGTTTTTTTCACACTTTTTCTGTCTACCCATCCTTGTGCTCTGCAGTGCCTTGTTGCCTTGTGATAGACGTACAAAATGGCTTACAGCGTGACTCTGAATGGACCTGGACCATGGGGTTTCCGACTGCAAGGAGGCAAGGACTTCAACATGCCCTTGACCATCTCCAGAGTAAGTGAGAAAAAAACCCCTTGTTGAGCATGTCTAGGTTGGTAGATAGTGGTGAACTGCTTATATGTGCGCTCTGAACTGGCCTAGCAAAATACAGGATCTTTGCAGCTGTGTCACTAAAGGAACATAATGTGGACTTTAAATATACTGGTTCAAGGTACAACCTGGCATTGGTGATGTCTCAGGAAAACAGTTCTGGTTAGTATGTTTTAAAGAATGACAAAACTGTCTCTTAAATAAGCTTCCAGTTCTATTTTGTACAGTGTGATCTCTTTCTACTGAGAGGGGCCTCAGTGGTGCTGTGTGAGGGAAATTGTGAATGTGAGTATAAAATTTTATTTCTACAATATAAGCATGTAACTGCTTATGAATGTGTTAACTCTCCAGGTTAAAACTAGGCAAAGGTCTCATACATGTCTTCTCTTTTGCGGAGTAGAAATAATTGGGTGAAAATTAGACATGCCAATCAGAAGACTCAATAGTGCTTCAAATACAGTCTAAATTATGCAGAAGCCTTCCATTTGCAGTTGACAAAGAGCATCTGATTTAATAATTAATTACTTGGTGTATCTGTCAATTACATATTAGTCTGTCTATTTCCTAGCTGGGGTTTTTTTGTTGTTTTTTTTTTCCCAAAGAGCAATATTTGAAGGTGTTGCAATGGAGCGCTCTTATTACCTGAATTAGCTCAGTTTCTTGGAAGTTTTTAACACAGATTGGTTTCAGGAAATTCATAAGAATTTGCCTAACTTACCCTTCTCTTCTCAAACTACGTAATTCTTTGTAACTTCTGGTATAGGAACACTACTTTCCACTACTTCTTACAGCGCCCACCTTTTTTTATTATGTTTTCTTGCTGACAGTCTCAAATCTGTTCCAGAATGTTCAAATCTTTTTAGAGACATTTTGCCTCCTCCACAGATCACTTGCAGAATGCTTATTTTGCAATACAATGACAATAGAAGTTATTTATATAACCATGTTTAAAAGAAATACCAGAATTACTTATTTAATCAGACAAACAAACAAAATGCAGACAAAAGATTTGCTCCACTGCAACAAAAAAAAAAGAACAATAAATGAGAAACAAACAAAACCAAAATTAAAAACCACCTACACTACTTTTAAAACTTTTTTTTTCCTTTATAATGGAAAAAATAGTCTGTTAAATTTTGAATACAATCATGTTTCAAAGTCATCTGTGAATGTATGAAATTTTAGCATTGCTATTTCATATTCATACTGTAAAGCTCTGTATTATTTGGTCTCAGTTATTTTTATGCATAATGTTCCTTTCTCTGAAGACAGAGCTGCATTTACCTTAGTACTGAGCCCTATGATGATGATAAGATCCTTTCATAACCTCTTTTGCAGCAGTGACATAATAATTGCAAAGAAGGCCGTTCTGTCAGTGTTATTAAAAACAAATGAAAGCCAAACAGAAAAACCCTGTCCACAAAAATACATTCATTTAAATACTGGTTTCTCTGTGGTAAATACATTTGGTATTTCTTTCCTTGTCTCACTCAAGGTAAGTACAGAGATGTGCCAGCATATTTCTGTAGACATTTTTATGTCTCTTTTCAGCATGCACTGTACAATGCTGACTATTGTGTTGCAATTAATTCAGTCATACCGAAGGACTGTCAGTCAAGGGCTGTGGCTAGGGCACTTGCACTATATATGAGACAACCAGAAAGGAAAAACCAGTTGTTTCCCAAAGCACCCATTGTCTCAGATTCTAATCTTTGAAAGTAGGATGGCTATGCCCAAAGGCTATGTGATTCTCGTGGTGCTTTTGAGAGCGCTGTGATGAGCAAGAGTGAAACTGAAATGGCTGAGCTCCCAGGAGTGTGGAGGAATTGCCCCTCCACACAACTGGCTGCATTTCCATCAGCAGAAGTGTCACAAGGCACTATTAATATTTTGAACTTCCCCAATGAGGCTTAGTTTTCATTTGGGAACAGTGCTTTGAGAAGGGATTGGATTTTGGAACCTTCCTTAGAGGGGAAAAGCAGGCATGCAGAAATTAATGTAGCCCCTTTCAGGGCTAGCTGTGATGTTTCTTATTTGGAACAAAGTGTAATACATGGCTTTTGCTGATAGCATTCTTAAAGTTTGTTTTTTTCTTTAACATCTTTCACATAAATATATCTCCAAACTGATCAGTTATTCCCCTTAATCAGCAATTTGCAGTTGTAAGTGAATTGAGCTGTGAATTTATTCCTAATTGCAGTCTTTACCATTGGGGAAAATGAGAAGAGGAAAGCTGTACTTACATTCTTGGGGGGACAGTGGGGGAGAAGATAACTGTGAAGAAAATCCTCTTCTCAGAAAGGGTGTGCAACTCTAAAATGTTGCCGGTGAGTGCCGTATACTTGCCAATTGGTTTTGATCCACAACTGTCCTGAGATGGGATGAGACTTTCTATGTGCACTCCCAACATTTCAATTTAAGTGGGCTTTTAAAGCTACATATGCCCTGAGCCTTTTATCTATATGTGCATAGTATCCTTCTGTGTGGGCAGATAGGGCTTACATGCAGACGTGCTCATTATACTTGTAACTGTCCCCAAGCAATAAAGCTGTCTGTAGGTGGGCCTCGGAGAACAAAAGGATTCTTCTTTTTTCTCCAAGACTCTGTGCTTCTCTGTCATGCTACAAGTCATGCTGTGAGAGAGTCGCCTCTGAGCTTCTGAGAACGGTAATGGCAACATCTACCACACTGGAATTGTCCACTGAGATTGGCTTACCGCTGCATGTTTCGAAGGACCTTCCTGAAAGGGATTGATAGTATTGTGCCAGTACAAGGCTAGCCTACGCATAGACATAAAGTGGGCACCCTGAACTTAGGAACTAGAACTGTGGCTTAGCTGTCTGGTGACCTTCATTCTGTCCACCAGCTGTGTACAATTTCTACTCGACTTGCACTTCACCTGAGAAGCAGCAGAGAAAATCTGAAGGTCTTTTATGTCTACTGACAAAACACAAGACAAGATTGTGGCATTGCTAACACTTCTGTCCAGGAAAATGCTCTAAAAACAGTGGGCAAGAAAACGAATTACTCAGAGCCGTTTGGCATGACAGTTCGGTTTTAAAGGACTCTACAACGCTGTCTGAGATGCTGTATTTTCTTCCCTTCAGGCAGGTTCAGGTGATCAGCTTGCTGCTGAATCATCGATAACTTAAGACACCAGAGTCACAATCAGATGGGTAACAGGTGAAGATGTGTTACCCTGAAATGAATTGTTCTCTTTATGTGTTCTTTATCTAAAAAATAGGTCACCACCCTGCTGTCCATTGTTTCCTCTAGAACACACTGTCATGAGATGTCATAGGTAGGTAGCAGAGGTGGGAAAATGGTATTGACAGACTCTTAGTAAAGCTGAGCATCTGTTATTCCTTCTGAAATGAATCAGACTTGCAGGTTTTTGACAGTGCTGTCACCAGTGGTGTGGTCAGATGCATAAATCTGGTCTTTCTACATTGGCATGGGCAGCAGAGCAGGTATTTTCTTCTACTTCTTGCATGCATTGTCTGGAAGCAAGAGGAATTAATTAATTTTACAGACCTAATCCTGTAAGAAGGCTTTTAGGCATTATTATTATCTAAGTGCTGTGTTGCCATGTTACTCGAGATGATAAAATTGTACATAGACACAATAGCAGAGCCTCTTCATATATTTCCGAATGCTTTTCTAAT
Source organism: Eubucco bourcierii (assembly GCA_013396675.1). Classification (NCBI taxonomy): domain Eukaryota; kingdom Metazoa; phylum Chordata; class Aves; order Piciformes; family Ramphastidae; genus Eubucco; species Eubucco bourcierii. Next base: position 387,543 of record VWZE01014924.1, on the reverse strand, counting down.
GAGGCAGTCTGACTTGAAGGTAACACAATAAGCTTGATGCTATGCAAGAACTGTCATCTGAGAGAGCAGAAATACTGTCCATGTGATAGCTAACTCATGACTGATCTATTCACTCTGTGATTATCCATTTACTCTGAGATGATCCACTTGTCTCTGGAGGAGCAGGAAGGCTTTTCTCACATTTGTTGGCTTTTCTATCAGCATCTTTTCCTGATTAATTAGTGTCCCCCCTCCACTTCCTAGCATATGTATGTCAACCTCTTGCTGAGGCTGTTTCCTTTAGATGAGCTGTGTAAGAAGATTAATTTCCTGAGGACATAGTGGGTATCAATGCCATACAACAGGCAGGTGATGGATGCAGGGAGTCCCCTTTCGCAATTTTTCTTCTGTTCTTGAATGCAGGTTATCTAACTGCTGTTTACCTCTATTGACTGAACTGATATGGTTGCATCTCTCATCAAACACAAATGGCATGTGTATGTTGGAGAAGGGAGCAAATATTTTAGTTGCATTCTGATTAAATAGTATTTGTGGGACCAGAGAAAGAGATGCATTCTGGTGCTTGGTGATCAGAAAATGCCTGGATACTGAAAATTCGATTCAAGTCTGTGCTCTGAATAAAGCATAACAGAGGTTTATACTTGACTGTGCAGGTACTCTGAGACAAGGCATTAGTTATTCAGAGGTAGACAACAGTCCTTGCCTTGACTGAAAGTACCGTATCAAGTCTGAGAAGTATTTCCCCTATGGATCTTTCAGCTGAGTCACTAACATTTAAAAGAGAAGGTTCAGCTTCAACAATACCTGATTTTTTTGTAATGCAAAGCAGTTTTAGGACAAGANTGGGGGGAAGAGTCCCTTTATTATAACTTGTATTTAAGTCTTAGCATCATAATGCAATATTATTTGAATGCATGTACTGTTCTCTACCAAGTAACTTTCAGTAAGGATATGAATCTAACCTCTGCTCTTGGTCAAATGACTTCTTCAAATCAAGTATGTGCCTGGAACAGAAAGGCAGCCTCTCTTATCTGTTGGTGTTGATTAAAGTAATCACTAAATACTAAGCTCACTGCTGAAAGCCAGGGTCATATAAGGAGTACTATGTACTCTGCACAGAATCTGTGCACACATCACGAACAACTCTGTTTAAGGATTTGTTTCTCAATTCTATCCATGTTTTGACTATCAGGAGAAACGTTTAGTCCTGTTAGAATGTAGGTCAGATTAATATGAATAGCTGACGTACAAGCTTAAATCACGTTACATCATCTAACCTCCTGCTCAGACTATTCTGACACATAATACATAACCCATGGATTTGAAACCCTTACTTTATTTCACCTGCTAAATGCAACTTTTCTCTTTGGAGTGTGATTGTATTTGAATTGTTAATGCTCGTCTGGTATTATCTGTGAAAAGATCTCAGTGTATGAAGCAGTTTGGCTGAGCAGCATCTAGGCAATTACCATCTCAGTTATAAATAGAGTCAGTAGTTATTGGTGCTATCTTACTACTCATGCCAAAAACTACTCTACAGTGATTTTGCAGCTTTCTTTACTGCAAAAGGGAAGGGAGCATAACCCTTCCCTTGAACAGGAGGCATACTGTTAACTATAAGAAACTTGAGCACAAGACTGATGAGAAACAGAGCTTCAAGTGGGGGTAGCCATAGATGTGTCATTATGGAGGAGGAGAAACTTTCTTAATCGAAGGAAACAGATCCACAACTCAGATGAGTTATGTTCCTTTTTAAACTTATTTTGACATTTAGCAGTGTTCCCTGGCAGGTGGATATTCTGGTCTGACAAATTGCTCAGCCTTTGACCTAGAGTTTCTTTGAGTATTAGAGAATATAGTTTGTGTAGTATTTCAAGATGTCCTCAGATTTACTTTGTTATTAAACTTGATAATTTTGTAGGTGCATTAGAAATAGGTGGCAGTGAGGTTGGACTTAATGATCTTTCAAGATCTCTTCTAACCCCTAACATTTTGGTCTAAGTAGTAAACACAGTAGGAAGTAACCATTGAATTATGAATTTAAAGCTTCTGAGGTGATAGTGCTTTATAATTAAAATACACAATAAGCTTTTTTTTTTTTCAAATAAAACATTTTAGTAGTATCTGATGTTCGAACTCTGTAAATTACTATCTTCATAACATAGAAGATAGCTCTGTCATTAGCTCCATTCTAAAGACGTTATTGCAAAATATTCTCCAGACAGTGGAACACAAAGAGTAATTTTACCTCTGCAAATATATTAGCACTGACATTCTATACCAGCAACAGGAGTTCCCATCTGGACACTCTTGTCTAATTTGTAGAATAAAGTTTATGTTATAAAATATGAGTATTAAAAAAAAAACAAACAACAAAACAGCCCCCCAAAACTTTCGTTGTATTGTGAATCATAGGATGCTTTGGGTTGGAAGGGGCTTGCAAAGATCATCTAGTCCAACACCCCTGCAGTGAGCAGGGACATCCTCTATTAGATCAGGTTGCCAAGAACCCTGTTGAGCCTGACCTTGGATATCTCTACGGATGGGACCTCAACTACCTCCCTGGGCAACTTGTTCCAGTGTTCCACTACTCTCATGGTAAAGAGCATCCTTCTAACATCCAAACTAAATCTACTCTTCTCTAATTTCAAATCATTGCCCTTTGTCCTATTACTACAAGGTTTTGTAAACAGTCCCTCTCCAGCCTTCTTGTAGGCTCCCTTTGTATGCTGGAAGGCTTCTTTTAGGTTTCCCCAGAGTCTTCCCTTCTCCAGACTGAACAATGCCAGCTCCTTCAGCCTCAAAGTACTAAAAGGGTGTACAAAATGCAATGGTCTTCCTGTAAGCTAGCATTCACAGTGAACTGAAACTAACTGAGAAGATGATTTAATGTAGCTGATTTTCATGTAGCAAGAAGTTTCTGCGGGCAAGTAACTGAGATGCCACCATTTTAATGTTAAATGTACCATTTAACATTAAATTGTGTCCAGTATAATATGAGATACTGCTTTTCATTTTTCATTGGATTTTGTTACAAGAATAACAAGATTGAAAGACAGTGAGAAGGGGAGAAAAAGGAGGGAACATGTTGAACATGGTAAAAATCAGTACTTGCAAATCTTGAGAAAATAAATTAATTTAAAGCATTGTCTGCTATGGTATCAGCTATGGTATACCTTGAAGTGAATAATACTAATCAAAAAGGGATGACTTATATATGGCATGATAAACAACTGTGTCTTTTATACTAGTGTAATTAAAACCTTAATACAAAGGTTACTTGAAAGCAACATCTCAGAATAGGCTTTTTGTTACAACTGTCTAAATTCTTAAGTCCTAATTGGATAAAAAGGATGCTATGATACTTCACAAATGGCACTTGATTAAGTATTTCATTGTTGCCCATACAGACTGAGGACAAGGATAATAAGCGTGCTGTTCAGTTACATTGTGTTGATCCATAATTTACGTATTATAAATTCAAAAGCAAACAGGTATCGTCTGTCAAAATGTGCCACATAGATGATGTGGAAAAGATGAAGATGTGTTTTATATAGCCTTTATCATAACTTCAGGTATTAAATTAAATGAAAGCTTGATCATCTGAAGCTGCTTCTGAAGCTTAGTCCAGCCCTAATGTTAATCCTTGGGGATCAGTTCAGAACTTTCAGATCCCTTCCTGAAGAATATAATTTTTCACCCCAAGTGTGAAGCTCTTTGTGTATTCTTCTGAAGGATTTTCAGGAGTGAGAGCACCCAATTCTTATTTTTAAGCAGAATAAAGAACTTTTATCTGAGCTTAAGTGCTCTGTGCTTCTGGAATTGTTCCCTGAAAATTAATTTCCAGTTTACAAACGTGTCCAAATGACATCTTGAATGTACTTCAAACAATGTGACTCCTCTTATTGTTGGTAGCAGCTAGCAGCCATTTTTTCAAAGAAGTCAATGAGATCTTGCTCTTCTTTTAGGAAGATATAATGGGTCAAGTGTCTTAAAGGCATGCAGATCGCCATGCAAGGGTAGAGTTACTTTCTGCACCTCCCACATGCGTAACTGTTTTTGTGATCATCTGTGCCACAGGTGTTCAGTGCCTGGACACTGTGCATAAATAGATTTTAACCTTTCCCCAAAATCCTTCTGAATACGCTTGATTTGTAGCAATGGCAGCTGAGGGATTAGGAGGGCCACAACCTTTCATATGCTTGCTCTGTACCCTTTCCTTTCCATTACCCAAAGTCTGAATTCCAGCTACTAGGCTACTCTGGCTCCCTTCCTTGCTGCTCTTCATTCGTACAGACATACTTGTTAATACGGACATAAAACCTTATTCTTAATAAAGGTAACAGACTTAAGGTCTCACTTAGAGCGCTTCACTTTAAAGCTGGCATTAGTGACAGTTAGTCTTTGTGGCGTGACGGAAAATAACTAAGGCATTATAGTACCTATTATACCTGGTTAGGGTGCCACACACACTCTTCAGAAGCCTCTGTGGGACACACATGCTATATTTAAAGCATCCTGTTGCTTAGGAAGCTATTTTGAATTGGAACGAATGCTACATTTACCTCAAGCTTCTGGAATGGGACATGGTATCCAAAACTCCAAAAATACTATGTGTAACTCCAGATTCTGGTACACAGTGCCAAATCTGAATGGTCTGGTATTAGGGTGAATTTGGGCTGCCTTTTCTTGATCCTGGGGGTCACTGAGACTGCCCTGCTCTATTTGAGAATGTCAGCATTCTCTCCTTACCTAGTCATATCTGGTTCAAAAATGGCCAAGGGCAGTTGGTACTATGGCAGGTGTTTAGAAAAGAAATAGGCGGCCGAAACAAGATGTTCTCTTTCATCGGCATTGGCTAAGATTATCTAGTCTGGGAAATAAATTGATAGTCTTTCTGCTGCTTTTTGACATGAGTTGCAGAATACAAGTACCTGTCTCTCCTCATGTCAAAATTTCTTTCCTGTCTTGAAGATTCTTATCTCACTTGTTTACTTGCATGATCTAGCAAATTATTCAAGATTAAATCCTTTCGTCAGCTGTATGGAGTAGCCTAAAAGTAGATCTCGCTATTACGTGCCTGTTTTGTATTCTTGATGTCACTAAGCAGGCAGTTAAGTCTTAGCATTTATTTGAACAGTAATCTCTTCTCAGTTTAATTGACTGCTGCTAAGTACTGCTTCTTTTCAGTATAACATTTATAAAATTAATGCTTGTACTGTGTGCGCATACAACTGTCAGTAAGTAGTTCAGAATGAGTGTGCAGAGTTGCAGGTAGAAGGCTGTTGGAAGTAAGCCCCTGAAGGAAGAGGTGAGCAGATTATTAAGGTACCAGAATTGTTTGGCTATTTCATCCCTGAGGCATAGCAAAATTGTTGTCTCTTTTGAGGGAGGAACTATCCCACTTTCAAGACCTGCATGCCGTAGTTGTTGCAGTTTGCTACATGGACAGGTACTGATTTGCTGTAGTTGTGTGGGAGATCCTTATCGTTGCCTTTTGGCTTTAATACTTGCACCATCAGGACAGTTACTCTACCGTCTTCTCTTTCTGTGTGCCCAGGGTGCTGATGTGGTCTTCCTCCTCTGTCTACCTTTCCTTGCTGTACTCCACACATTCTCTCTCATTGGAGTCTACCACCCTTTCTTTGCTTCCAACTTTTGATGATGTTCAGATTAAGTGCACTGTGAGTGGAAGAGCAAAGAGACATGGTCTAGTCGATTGGGTAGGGTTGGGTGATAGGTTGGACTGGATGGCCTTGGAGGTCTCTTCCAACCTGGTTGATTCTATGATTCTATGAGATGAAGACTGGATTTGGAAAGATAAAGTTACAGACTATCACAAGGTGTTACAATCTCTTACAGAAGAGTGAAGGGAAAGAGAAAAAAATATACAGGATGTAAGGATGCAGGAAGGAGTTGGCTAAACAGGGTGCCTTTTGGAGGTTCATAACTGCTTTGTTGTGAAGCTGTGGGGTTTCTTGTTTCTCTCGATTACTTGTATTGCATTGCTTACCCTATGTTGGTGAACCCAAGCTGTAACTAATATTAATTTCTGTGTTGGGAATAGAGTATATGTGCACTCACAGTTCCTGGAAGAGACTTTCCTCTGTTGATAGCTGTATATCCTATGGCCTACAAAACCATTTTTCATTCTACTCATCAGGAATTCTCCTTTCCTACGTTTTCTATGCTAAAGTTTCTGCAGAGCTTTGCTTCCTCACCAGGCAAAATATAGTCTCCAACTTTTTTCTCTGAAGAAAATATGCTGAGCTTAGGTGGTAAGACATACTAGTCTTCTTCAAACAAACAAAAAACCACACACACCCCCAAAAAAACCACCCCAAAAACAACTTCAAGCAATAAACAAACAAACAAACAAAACTCCAAAAATAAATGCAAGCAGATAGTGGTTGTGAGCATTTCCATAACTTCTTCATGTCAAAACATGGGAATAAAAGCATAATTTCTAAGCCTATCTTGTATCTTCTGTTTGATTGAATTGCTAGAAAATGGTGTTTTAGGTGACCAACGAAAGGAAAAGTTTTAAAAAAAATCTTTCCTGCAGAGTGACAGAAAAAATCCTTTGTGGAAAATGTGACTTCTGAAGATGTGCATGTGTCCTAAGTGGCAATCGAGACACTTCAGTGACTGTCATGAAAAAGGACTGAATAATCAACTCTCACAGATCTAGTATTTCTTCTTTTATACAATGATAACATGTTTCAATCTTTGGGAGCCAGAGATGAATGAAATAGGGGCAAAAAACCCAAAGCAGAATTAATCATACATAAACTCTGGAGAATTTGTGAATTAACCAAGTTTTAATTTCAGACCAATTTCATCAGGAACTAATTGTAGTTCCTGTCCTAATGAGAATGGAAAGAAGTCTAACAATTGGTAATTTACACAGTGTTGCTGTCTGGAGGAATATGAAGTTTGTTTTTTTATCCCAGTGCATGTCAGTGCATGACTGGTCATAGAGAGTATCCCACATTGTAAAAACATTCCTGGCAAAAAAGAAAAAAAAAGAAAAAATTGAAGACATATTTGCAGTATGATTGACAAGATGAGGAGGTGGTATATAATTTCTTTGCTCATCAAGGGATTGGCAGTGAATGAAACCGAAACTAGAACTTAGCTGCTTTATTTATCCCCTGGACAGGTGCAGTACAAGCAGCTGCAAAAGATATTTTATACATTCCACCCATGATTCCCTGGAGTACATGTGTCCTAAAGACAACCTGGAAAAGAGGCAGGACACTCTTTTATACAGTACTATATTTCATAAGTACAGTCTGAGATGCTGAACCTTCCTGCTGAACTCAAAGCTGGAGCTGAGTTTCATATGATTTGATGCTATGGGTAGATGTCTTTTTTTCTTGACACCCTGAGTGTTTAACTCAATTAATTTGATTTCTAACTTTCTTGATTTAATAAAACACTTTATAGATCAGGAAACATCACAAAGGAATAGTTCTAATATAATATAACAATTCCAATTATTAACCTTATTAATTGGACATTTGATTTGTTTTATGTGAGGAAAGAATCACCAAGAGGACTTGTAGACAGTGATACATTTTTGTCTACATTCGGTTTTTATCCTCCTCCATCGGTTATGCAGAATTTGAATGTGGTCCCACTATTAAATGCATCTCCAAGCTTAGAGGGCCAAGGAAATGCTCTTGCTGTGTAGTTTATTGTTAAACCTCCTTGTTCAATGCGTAGATAAAGAGTTTAGGAAGAAATCTTCCTTGCTGGCATTTAATTTTAGAATGTACACAGTGAATGTTCTGGCCTGGGTGCCAGAAGGCTTTAGTTTTGATCTAAATTATCTACTCTAGGTTACTGTCCAAGTAGCGGCTATATATCTCATACATCCACACTACTGTGAAACTGCCTTGGGGTGTACTAATGCCATAGGAATAGATGTGTAGAATGTACTCTACAATATTTTTTGCCACTGCAGACAAACTTCTTTTACAATTACAAAATATGGAACAGGGACTAGCAAGAAAAGCCCCTGAATTGCCATAGTCTCTCTACAAAAAGAAAATGGTACTTCCACCTTCTGAAACTCTTCATACCCTCCAATCATTTCTACAATTATGTTAGTGTGATACTCAGTACTGAATTGCTTGTCTCAGTGTGTCATAAAACAAAGGCATTTTTCTGGCTAAATTCTAGCACCCTGTAAGAGCTGATGGTGACCACTTAGAAGAGGTGAGGTTAAGACATCTAATTGTTTCTTAGTATTTATCCAAATATTTTAATCTATTTGTTAAAGTCATCATATTAGGCTGCATCAAGAGCAGCGTGGCCAGCAGGGCAAGGGCGTGGATTCTGCCCCTTTACTCTGCTCTTGTCAGACCCCACCTGGAGTACTGTGTGCAGTTCTGGAACCCTCAGCACAGGAAGGACATGGAAGTGTTGGAGCAGGTCCAGAGGAGGGCCACGAAGATGATCAGAGGGCTGCAGCAGCTCTCTTATGAGGACAGACTACAAGAGTTGGGGCTCTTCAGCCTGGAGAAGAGAAGGCTTTGAGGAGACCTGATAGTAGCCTTCCAGTATCTGAAGGGGGCCTACAGGAANTGTCCCTGCCTATGGCAGGGGGTTGGAACTAAATGATCCTTGAGGTCCCTTCCAACCTTACCATTCTATGATTCTACGATTCTATATTAGAACCTACATTTCCCTATCTTAAAACAAACACACAACAACTGGAAAGAAATCTGAAATCAAGTAACAGTATGTTTGTTTAGAAATATATCAGATCATGAGATCAGATTAAAGTGTGTCATGTTTTTTAAACAGAGCCAACAGAATGAAGCTCTCAAACGAATAGGAGAGAAAACAGAATTATGTTTGAAGAGAGAGATACAGAAAAAAATTACAAAGCAGATACAACATCTGTAGTGACTGCCTTGAATGTTCCCCCAACCCAAAACTAAATCTATAATCCCCAATGCTCCAGTCCTCCCATTCCCCCCCACCCCACCCCAACACCTCTGCCATCCATAGGCCTAAAGAAAAGCCTCTGGAGGCCCCAGGCCTACTCCTTACATGTTTGTCCTGATAAAAGCAGTTCCCACCCGACACAGGGCTGGAGAAGGAGGAAAGGAGCATGAGCTGTCCTCACCGTGAGTTTATGAAGAGATAGCAGAGTTATGGGATTGAATAACAATTTTCTAGTCCCTAGAGGATTTTTAACCCTATAGTTCCCAACCTGCGAGAAAGTGGTAGTGTCTTGCATTGTCCTTGATATATTTTCTGTTGAATTGTTCTCCTTGCTTTTCCTTCCCTGAATGTGTACTGCCTATGACCTGTATGTTTATTTTTGGATGCAAATGACCTATAGAAAAATATCTCCTGTTTTTTCTTTTTGTTTTGCCTGTTACGAATAGGTGCTGTTGACATATATATAATCCTTTATATATATATATATATATATCTCCTAATATATATCCTTTCTCTGTCATTTGTCATACCATGACTTAAATTTTGCCCAGTTTATCTTGCTTTGCTACAAGAATAAGTAAAAATCTCGGCGGTTTTGATGGTATTTTACTTTTTTTGTTGAGTTGAGGAAGAGGGAGACTTGGATTTTTTTTCACAAATGTAATGCTTTGAGTTTTTTTGCTAGTCTTTTTGCATGCTTTAACTAGTTAGACAACAGTTTTGATGGCTGTAGGTGTTTTCTTTGTGGGTGAATTTGCAAAACTTGTTCCACAGGCTTAGTATCTCCAAATGAACTTGTGGGGCCTACTGTCACACTGAGGACAAATAGTTGCTAGTTGGACTGTTCCTCTTTGACACTTGACTCTCTTCCTCTGGTGACTTGTATCACTTTGTATTGCAATTAGGTTGCACTGTGACAATTCTCAGTTTCACTGGATAATGGAGTGCTTTGTGTTTAAGAAGCACTGCCTATAAAGTTGGTAGTAGGAGTCTTAGCCTCTCCTTAGCCTTAAAATATGGCTTTCACTTCTTACAGTGCCTCATATAATAGACTTGAAATTGTTTGCCATTTTCTTTTCTTTTCTTACCTCTGACATCTCCCCTTTGTTTTTTTTATGGCTAATTTTTCAGCCTGAAGACTAGTGAGATAGAGCAATGGACTAGGGCATGTCTTTTTTAAGTTAAAATATACATTGTCTATTCTCTGATATGAGAAAGCTACGTTAAAGGTGGTATTTTATCTTTTTTGCCAGCTTCACTCTAAGCCACTCATAGTCTTATTGTAAACATAGCTGTTTATATTCTCTGAGTAGAAAGCCAAGTAAGAATTAAGTACAAAAATGGACAAACTGCATAAATACTAAAGATATAAGCACACATTCCAACATGGTGAGGTTGTTAACAAGCCGTGTATATGCTACTGGATATTTAGGATGCATGTGGAAATTACTGGTAATTTTTGCTCTCCCCATCTTCCTCTATCAAAGCATTCACCAATATCTGGGGTAGTACACTGAGGTTTAGGTTTTGATTGAGTAGTGTCAAGACAATTGCCAGGATCAGGTCTGAAAGAGAACGCACTGTAAGCCTATGTACTGATATGGGACCATGAGAGAGAAATTTGAAGTCTTACCTAGCAACTATCCTTCTAGAACAATCTTTCTATTTTAATGAATGCAAGATTAATCTAATTTAATTTTAACAAGGAATTTGGAAGCCTGGAGAATAAATAGCCTGGCTTCTAATTCGGTGCTTGCTGACATTATTTACATCAGGGCTCAGTAAAAAAGATTATTTAATTTCCTTTGATATATACATTATTTTAAATGTGTTCCAATGTTGGTGGCAAGAAATGTTTCTCAGTAGGGGTAAACCACCCCATACCAAAAAAACCACCAATCAAACAAGCAAAAAATCTGCAAACAAAAAACAAAAACTCAAAACAGCATCCATGAAAACCCCCAAAACACTGAAATAACCCAACTCAAAACAAAAAACCAGCAAACTCTCAGTAGAATGACTAAAGATTTGGCCTTTAACAAATGGAAGCTGTTAGGTAGAATATAATTAATTATTTTGATTTTGCATACTTAGAACTGTGTACTAAGTCTCTGTGACATCTCCAATTCCAAATGTCAGATCTCCTCTTTTTTTAACCTAGTTTTATCAAAATATGAAAGTATTGACTGAGATTCTATTGTTGGCAAGTCTTTGAGGGGCACTCCTGGAATTTCACTGCGGGAGCCATGACTTCTGTTTTATCTGAAATCTCACTGGCTCTTGATGACAGACAAACTCTGTTTTTAGCATTGCACTGAAGGTCAGGCAAATGACTGGTTTCCAAATAGAGTAACTGAAGGTACTGGAAGAGATTTCTTCCTGGTATAATTCCACTAGTTCTGTGAAGTTACAGGGGAAATATATTTGTCAAGAGCCTTATAAGTTAAGGGATAATGCTGATGTTCTTAATCATTTGTGCATAAAAGGAGGTTGGAGAAAAAACCCCACATCTTATTATAAATTTAAAATGCCTTCTGTAAGAGAAATGCTACACTTGTTAAGAGAAGAGTGGTATTTTTACCTGGCATAAAGCAGGATAACTTCAGTGAAGTGACTGAACACCATGAAATGTGGCATTTTTTAATAAAGTGTGAGAATTTAGCTTTAGGGTTTTAGTCATGGGTGAGCTTGAGGTTTTCTGTCTGTGTATATATTTTAGGGTTAATCTAAGAAATACATGTGTTTCTTAGGTTGCTTTCCCAGTGGCATTTTGGAAGATTCCATTGTTTTCCACAGGTCTTTAATTTTAGCTAATTTTTTTTGCATACTTCTAAGTCTGTAAACTGACTATCAAGCAGAATGGTTAGATATTTCACTTAATTTTGGAGAATTACCAGTGATCTTAATTCATATGTAAAGCAATATCTTGGTTTTGCAGATGAATCAAGAAAAGTCAGTGGTAATTTGTGAAAATGAAGACCAGTTACATTGTACCATTGCTCAGGTATTAGGAAAGGAATAGTCAATGCCTTTGCAGAATGACGTTGCAGAGCTCGAAACTACCAGAAGCTGCAATAAATGTTTTGTAGGAGAAGGCTTTATTGTGCAGATCATTTCCACATTGGCTGTTTCCAAATCATTGTGAAAAGTGGAGGAGCGTGTGCCTGCTTGTGGGTGCAAGAACTCGATGTGTATCAGCAGGGAGTTATGGCTATGGCTAACAAGAGGAGCTTTTCTTCTCCTTCTTAGGGTGAATTGCTTAGCCTAGATTGGGCACATATAAAATCCTTTGATTGGTAAAAGCTATCATTCTGCTGTGCCTCTTTGTGCCTAAAGGATGAGGAACATATTGATTGCCAACATCCTGTAATACAGAGCTGGTACAAAAAATCAAGATAAAGGTTTTACAAAGAGGACACTAATGAGAACGTGCAATAAATGTAAACTATGTTTTTCATGTTGTAAAATAGATGCAAAAATAATATTTACAGTTCTGTGACAGAAATGTATCCCTTAAAGCTCAGACAACATGTTTTAATACTTTGGTTTTACTTTTACCAAGAGATTATACTTCAATGGACTTTTCCCTTAGAGGTGGCAAAATGTTTCTTTAGTGACAGAAACCCTGATGATCATAAAGTATAACAACCATTGCCATGACAAGGCAAGATTTCTTCAAATTCACTTAGCTTTGATTCTAATGCTTTAGCCCAAAGGCTTTGCTTTTCCAGGCTACTCACAACATATGTTCATGTTAAATCCCTCATACAATCCTGTGCTCATTCTATACCCTCCGTTCTAATGTCAAAGCAAATCTATGTTCTACTTGTGGCACCTGCTGTGGTACATACTTCAGCTACTTTAGGGAAGTACTAAGCATACCACCATACTTAAAATCCTGTCAACATAGCTGTGATAAGGGCCCTTTAGAAAATGTATAGCTTTACTCTTAAATAATCATTTATCATACCTCATAAGGCAGAATTTATTGTAATTTAGTAATTGTAATTAGTGCCCTTCATGAAACAGGGCTGTGTATGTGAAGTAAAGGTCTTGTATAGAATAGGAGTACTTTCATTTGAAACAAGACAATATTATTTGTTATAAATAAATTCCACTTATAAAACAATACCTAAGACAGTCAATATATCAGCAAGGGCTGATTTACTGAATACTCTTAAGTCAGGCTTTGGAAACATCAGTCTGCATTACTGCATACTGAAAATCCTATCGCAGTTTAATTATGAGTTTGTAACAGAAGTAGATTAAACCTTTTTGCTTTAGCAGTATCAGCATAGTTCAAATTATGGGTTAACAAAATGGTCTGTTCCACTATGGAAGTGGTGGTGTGGACAGACAAAGACTTTGTCTAAAATTTATACATAAATGTACAGATCCCTTAACCTCTTTGGCATGCTATGTATTTTGCCTGGATTTGAGAGTGTGCACTATCTTCACATGGACAATGTTTCCCAGTTGATTGCTCTATGTATTACATAAAACTATAAAGGGGGGAAAAAATTTAAGAGTGGAAACAAAAAAATTACTTTCTTAATATTAAATCATGTACAACGTGGAAATCTGTCCTAAATTGATTGTGCATATCTTCCCACACACACACACACCTTTTTTTTTTTTTTTTAAAGATATTTTTAGTTGCTTTCTGGGCTTCTTAGGTTTGTCACAACAAGTTGTTGCTTGAGTGAGCTACATGTAAATGTAGATGGATCCTTGGATCCTTTTGATCCTGTGGACCCTTCTTCAGTCTTTGTCACCAACATGGGCTTGTCTGCGTTCTACCGATATAGGCCTCTTCAAACTTTAATTTCTGTGATTTAGCCTGACATGTCTTTCACAAGCTTGCAAAAATTGTGTGCTTTGAATGTTCACATACTAGACCAGGAAAGGACTTTCTGGCCAGGTCTCTGTTTTGTGAAATGAGTTTGCTTGGTCCTGGCCGTAGTCATTAGAGAGGGATTCTCAAATATACACATGGAGTAGACTTAAAAATTCCTGCTTTTGGTAAGAAGAACAGGGATGTTGCTCTTCAAGACAGAAGGAAATGGGAACATGAGCACCAGGCTGCTTGTAATCCTTAGTTTTATTTCCATACTCATAAAAACAACAAACATTAACAAAATTGTAGAGGAAATAGATGAGCTTTCAGAACCCTGTTGTAAATTAAAGGGATGTTTTCCAAATGTAATTTAAGATTTAAGCACTTCTAATATTCAGATTTTCAATTCTCCGTTATGTTTTTGGCTGTTTTGTTTAGTTTTTTTCTGAGGGCTGCTTATCAGTGTACCCACTAATGCAAGCACAAGACTTCTATTTGTGCACTGATATAGCCTTTTTATCAGTCTTTACATAAGATGGGCATGACTTTGTGTCATATCTGAGTTGCAGCCAACAAAATCTCAGTTTGACAGTCTAGTGATTTTTCCTCTGCACTATCACATTGCACATTCTTATGGGGTCATGCACAATAAAAAAAGGATAAGGGGCCTCCAAAGAGGCATGGCCAAAAATTTATTGTCTGATGAGCTTTTACCTCTGCACTATCACTGCAAATCTCTTCACAGGCACTGTAACAGGTGCTAAAATTATTGCCTGTATTACAGAGCAGAATAGCATAGAGCTTGAAGTCCATACTTCCGTGTCAGTTGTGTTGTCTGTGGTATTCACATAGAGCAGCAGTTAGACAAGAAGATATTAGATCTTTTGAGGTGGAAAATGAAGACAGTCTCTTGTTCTTTTCTGACATAGAATCTTGTGAAATATGTTTTTTTTTTTTATGTCTTGGAGTTTTTTTGTTCATAGTTTTTGTTGGTTTGCTTGGTTTTGTATTTTAATAACTGGATTATTTCTTTATACAAGTTCTCTGTATGATGTGTCCTAAGTACTGCTTGATGTCTTGTTTGTCACTCTTCTCACACAGGGATTTATTATTTTATTACCCTGAGGTACAGGACAAGGGAAGGTATGGGCTAGTTACTGAACACACAGAGGAAAATTATATCAGTGCTTCACTATTTAAAATCAGAGATTTTTCTCACATTTCTGGTGCACTACTTCATCAGAAAAGAAAGATTAATCTAAGCTTATGTCTACATCTTTTCTGTGTGTTTGACACCCAGTAGCTTTAATATAATCTACTGATTATACTTAATAGTTTCCTCAGCAGCCTCAGAAGTATCTCCAATTTGATAATAAAAATTTTCTGGTAAAATGCTATTTCTAGTAGTGACTCAAAATGTTAAGACTGAGTAGTAGGAGTCCTTTTCTAGTTCTGACTTTGGATAGCTGTTGAAGAATAGCATCATTATGAAATTGGTACTTTCTAGATATAGAATAGGAGGTTAATGTCAATGCATGGAATAGAAATTGCTTTTACTTAAATGTATGCTGGACTAAATATGACCCAGAAGGCTCATTGGTATGACCTGTAATTGTGAAGGAGTTCTTTTCTGAAGGTTTTATGTAGAAGATACACAGAAAATGGAAGCAGAAAGTAGAAGGGTTAATTTCTTTAAGTCCTGGAAATGATACAAAAAGGCAGAGGGGAAGGCCATTTGGCAGAAAATGCCTTTAACCAACCGAGAGCACCAGGTGGACACGATCTGTGGTACTATTTAAAATACATCTAGTAAAAGTTTGGGAGCATCTTAAGATTTTATTGGACAGTTACATATAAAATGCTTATGTTGCTTCTGTATCTTTTATGTATGTTGCTTGCAGTCTCCTGAAGAGCTGTATCATTCTATAAATAGAAGACTCATCCCAGGATAAAGAGAGATTACTAATACATCTCCATTTGGCACCTCTGTCTGCTCCAGGAATCTTCCCAGCTGCCAAATAACCATTCAAGCATTCTTAATTTCCATTTATTTCCGCTTCTTGGTATCTGAAGTAATATCCTCCTGTTGTTAAATAGGTGCATATCCACAGAATTGTTTCTTGCTGCCATTGCAGTTGTCATAATCTTGATGTGGAGCATGTCAAAGCTCCGTCACTGAGTTTTTATAAATATTTTCTCTGCAAACATGATTCATCAAATTAAGCAATGTTACTGAACTGGATGCTGTGAGAGAAGGGAGGATATATATAAAAAACCAGACATAGAATAAAAAAAACCCAAAAAACCAAAAAAGACCTAGGAAGGATGGGAACCAGTCACCCACAAAATCATTTCCTAATTTAAGAAGGTTTAGGGAAAGTTGGCCGATATCAAACTCTGACAACTGCAAAACACCTACAGATTTTGTTTGCATGTGGATGTACAACTCTAAAAAATACTACTCTAAATATAACTCCACTTAAATCAGAACTCTCACAATTCCATCTGCCTGGATCTGAGATTTGCGTTTTGGTACTAGGGAATATGTCAGTCTTTTTTGAAGACATTTTTGCTTGATGCAGTCCAAAATGTCACTTTAATTTAGACATTAATATGCTTGCTTGATGACAAAATAGTGGTGAAGCTCATTGTCCTGCAGTTTAGCTAAGTCCTCATTTGAGATCAAAGTGGAGGGTTAACTTTTTCTTTCTACATGTTCCTTTCACTCCTCATTTGTATCAGGCAAATAATGATTTTACTAGCAGCAGGAATTCCTATTAAAGTAACTGTCATATTTTGTCATCTACACAACTCATTGTTAGCAATTCATTTGGTGCCAGATGAAGGGAAAAAGACAAACTGGGCAGAGAAAAGCAGACCGCCTTAGACTTTCTGATTTTTATTTTTCTTGGTCGAACAACAAACTTTCCTGCTGCCTCTTCCAAACCAATTATTTTGACATGCTCCACTGCAGAAGTTATTGTCTAATGCAGCCAAGGAAAACATTGTTAAGCCAAATTCTGAACTTGATTGCATTCCTTCCATGGACTTAAATAGATGTCTTGTAAACATTTATTCCATAACAAAATATCAGATTATCATAATTAGTGTACTTGCCTTGGACCAGGAGAGGAAAATTCCTAATTTGGACATGCAGAATTTTGAAACTCACTGTGGTTGTGTATGTAGCTCATCACAACCTCTGCTTCCAGTGCTTCTGAGAAAAATGTCTGCAGTTATCAAGAAATGAATGTAAAAAAAAAAGAAAAGCTTTGAAATGGAAGTGAAGCATCCTGAAGAAAAATTCTCTTGTACCCAAGCTACATGTAAGTTACACAGCTTGGTGATCCATGAGGAGCCATGCTCTGAATCAAGGATGAATAAATATCTTAAGCTAAAGATCAGAACAACATTCATCTAGATAAAGCCTAGTTAAATATACCAAGCAGGCTAATGATTTTTACACATAATTTATGCACCTAACCTTTGTTACCTAAGAATGTTTATTAGATACAAATGTGTAAACCATTTAAAAAAATTTATCCTAAGCACCTAAACCGTAGGTCATGCTGCCAAACTTGTAGAAATCTTTATGATTTACTGTTACTTTCAAGTGTAATTAACTACCTGAAAGAAACAGGAATCTACATAGAGTTGGAAGAGTATATGTAGACAGCATGTTCAAGGCCCTATCTGAAACACTCTATTAAAGTCTGTGAGCTCTGGAAGAATAATCCTGCTTTACCTTGCTTCTGCTTACACCAGTAAATGTGAACATCAAGTCTAGGTGAAATTAAGCAGGCAGAAACAGAGTTCCTGAAAATGAATTGGCAGATGCATTGCTCCCCAAATTAATAGGTAAAAGTACTTAGTGTTAGAGAGCTTTCAGTTTGCATCAGGAATGCTAAGTAAGATTTATTGCATCTTAATAAATTATTTAACTTTTTTCTGTGATACATTCCAGAGGGTCCAATGGAAAATCTCCTTTGTTTAATTACAGGAAGCAAAGTGGCTGATCAGGAATTGCGAATGAAAACTTTCTGTCTAACCAAAAGCCTCCTTGCAAAACACAGCCTGCAGATTTGATTGTGATACTGATGTTGCTGGTCATGGTTTTAACCTTAGCATTCCCGTGGCAAATTGAAAGTGCTGTAGCCCTCATGTGTTGATTACCAGGATGAACTGCTCAGAAATGGAAAGCCTGCCCACAACAGCATGTCAGTGGGATAGGAAATATACTGATTAGGCTTTGCTTTCTGCCTTAAAATCTTCTTTCAAGACTGGTCGTAGTCTTTGCACACTGAAATCTCCCTACACGTGCACATGTGCTGGGCAACTCCACAGGGAATCCAAAACCTGTCATTAGAGACAACAGATCCCCTTGTCCACAAGGGAATGCTTCTGTGGGCACCTAAAAGACTGGTCAATGAATGCTGACAAAGTAGGTAATATGCTTGGTATTACTGCTGACAAGGTGTCCAAATATCCCAATAACTAAATAAGTTATTCTGTGAATGTTAAAAGTTTCTGTTTCTCTTATTGTGGAAGTAAGTTTTGCTTTTCTGTCAGTGAGTATTTGGTTTATGCTGCTGAGTGGGATGGTCAAGTTAATGTGTTTTACCATTTTAGAGAACACTAGAGGGACTGGGAATTTGAATAAATGATTTTCCCTCTAAAAGAATAACAAACCAACAGAACCCCAAAAGTCTTATCCAAAGATAAATTGAGGTTTTTGAACTATCCACTCTGCTGAATTAGGAATCATATGAGATCACAAACTCCTGCCTTTATCTAGAATGGAAATACCCCCAAAACAACTTTCTTTGTAGTGGTTGGAAATTTTTGAATCAAGTTTCAGCCCTGATCTTGAGCATGACAATAGAAGACATGACATGACGAAAGTGAGTGGCATTTTTTGTATCTTCAAAAAGAGGTCAGTTTAAATGATGAGCCATTCATCATAGGCAAATGGATATTAGCTAGCTGAAGTAATTTATTTTGTAAAGGTCTTTCTAAATATCCTATTTCTAGATAAGCTCAGGTTTATGGATCATTCCTGTTAAAACTTTATTTCAGTGTACCCTTCTTGATGTTGCTTTTTCCTGACTTACCTTTCAGGATCTGTTGGCTCATAAAAAGTATTGATGTTTAATGAAGACTTTCTCTAAATTTTCAGAACAAAATATTTTTATCTTTTTTTTAATGCTTTGTAAAAGATTTTTACTTAAGATTCTTCCTAGTAGATGATACAGGTTGGGAAGGGGAGAGGAAGCAGTACGCTCGTAGGAAAGGAAGGCCATGTGTATAGCACACACATCTGATCTGCCTTCTTTCTGACCAGAAATTAAACAAGGCTGTGAGCCTTAGATTAATGTAGAAGCTAGTCAGTCAGGGTTTTCCTGGCTTCCTGTTTCACCACAAGCCTGATGTTTCGTAGTGTAGAGAAGTAATAAACTGGTATGGACACCAATCTACCCATGTTGCATTAATAGTTAAAAATCACAGTATCTTTCTCAATAAACGATACTTTAAAAGTTATTATTTTGAAACTGAAGTAATCTTTAGCTACAACCACTACCAATATTAGAATAGAAAGCCATTCTAGTCACATAGAAAAATTATTGCAAACTTACACTCTAATACATTGATAAAACTCCACAGTTTGAAAAGCTTCTCAGCTCAATACTGCTACGTGCCCTGAAGCCACTGTGAGGTGAGTGGGAAGGTTCTCAGCTGCATTGATACAGTAAAGGATTTTAAAGCTGATGGCTGTAAAATTCACTTAGAAGCATGCTTTTACCGTAAGAAAACCCTATCTGTCACTAGCTTGTACTTTACCAAATTTGTTACTATCCTCTGCAATCTTTAAGTGTGAAATTTTTGAAGATTGCTGTACCCCCCCCACACTTTAATGGGTTAAAACACCCAAACCCAGCATTCAAATCACCACTGTATAGGCTTCGACCTTTGTCAGCAACAGTCGCACCCCTTCTCAATCAAGGTAAAGAAGCAGTACAACAAGATGCCTCATTTTTTAAAAGTTCAGATATGCTGCTTTTCATTTTTATTTTGTCTTCAATCTTCACAATGCAACCTTCAACATATAACAACCTTTCCTTTTAGATTTGAGCCTATATCAATATGTTCAAATTATTTTCTGTTAAACATATGCCATTGCTATGGCTTCACAAGGGAAGTGGCTCCTCTTTGTTTAATTGCAAAGCTTGGGAAAAAAAACCTTTGTCTATTACATTTTAAGAGGTAAAAGAAACATTTTCAGTATCCACAACTTCCATTGCCTCCTGAAATATCCAGCAGTTAACATACCTGTTAAATGTGTCAAGATTGTATTTTACCTCATACATCTTTAAACTTCCAAGGATCCTGCTGGGATACCTGACAGGATGTGTTATACACTAAATGTAATAGAGCATATTGCAGAAGAAATTTGAGTTGTACTTTCTCAGGGAAACTTCGATTCTGTTCTTTTTTATTCAACTGGATCTTGAAAGAAATTCTTTGCTCTAAGAAGTTTGAAACCTGTGTTTTTGTTTATTCTGTCACAGAGTTGGATGAATTCTACAGGTACAAAACAGTTATTCTTGCGGACAAGGAGAGTTCTTAATGAGTAATTGATGCTGTATGGTGGATAGTTAATGCTGGGCCATCCTATTGAAACACATCTGCACTGGGCACTATGGCTTCTTAAAACTTTAGATGCAAAAGTAGTAGCATGATCCTGGGTGTATTTCCTGCAAATTTATTTCTGATTTAACATCTCTGTCACTGTGGACATGTGCTATAGTTTTTCTTTCATGCAAATGCCTTCCTTTGTGTAGCCCCTGTAGGGAAAGCACGCAGTTGAATACAACGTACTTCTGCTTTGGGGACAGAACTGCTATTTGCTGTGTCAAACTCATGTTTTAGTAATCAGAGGAACAATTGCTACTCTGGTATTCTGGTGGCCAGAAGCAAAAAGAACTTTATAAACAAATGCACATTTAAAGAACAGTTAAATGTAAGCCTGCATTGCTGTAACAAGCACCCTAATTAACAAACACACAGGATCTGAAAAGTCACTTATACGTCAATCAGATCTGTGACCGAACCTCAGGACTTACTGAAAGTTAAAGCTAACTTAAGTTGTTTAGTTTCAGAAGTTGATGCAGGCCACTAAATGCCAAACTGAAACTTTGAGTATTGTCTGAAATGCCTTTTTAGTGAGGCTTTATTTATGCTGAACCAATTAAAAGCCCTTCTAAGTTCTGAAGGATTGTGGTTTTAGCCTGTAGAATGAAATGCATTAAGCAGAATGAACTTGAAAAAAAGCCCAAAACATTAAAATCTTAGTGTAGTGACCGATAAGACACAAATCCCTCCATTTATTGCTAATGCTTATAGGAAGAAATAAGCTGAATTGTATTTTATGAGCAGGTTCAAAAACCACACAGAATACTAAGGATTAGTACCTCAGTTATATTCTCAGTTTTAATTTGCATTAAGTTTATTAGACTTTTTGATACCAAAGAAAAACTTACTTGTTTCTTGAAAACTGTTGTCGTAACTAAACAATCTATTATTATTGTGTGACTCACCTCTCTTCTTCAGTTTAATCTCTGCAAGATACATAGCTCACACTATTTTGGCACAATATGTGATGCTGAGAATAGAATGGATAGATCTAACAGCTATTTTTAGATGAAAATTGGTAGAAGAGAGATTACTGTGAGTCATATGACACAGGATTTAGACAGCTGCGTAGTCTTTTAACTATGCCAACACATCCTAATAGAAAACTACATTCACATTTTTACTATGATCTGTGTGGTTTGTACATGGACAAATCATCATCCTAACAGGCTAAGATGCAAACTCCAAAGTAGTTCCTTTTCTCTTTTTTTTTTTTTTTAATGAAGGATGAAACATTTTTCAATCAGATAATGTGGAGTTGAGGCAGAAAACAGAATGATATTCCTTGCAACCAAGGAGAATATTATTCTCACTCATTCTCAAAAACATCTCCCAAAACCTTTCCTAGGACAATCCCCTAAGCACTGCCTATGTGCTTCCTTTCATTTCACAGCTGAAAATCTTTTACATTTAGCTTATTTTTATCACCTGGGTCTATTTAGCTTGACAGGAAGGGAGAGCTGTCTGTCTGCTTTCTTGAAGAGCAGCAACCCTAAAAAGGCATTAAGTAGAAGAGGAAAAAATAGGGTGTTAGGTGAGGTGGTATCACTCCAAAATGGCCTGGCATACCTGCCACTGAGGTGAGTTGAATCGGTTAAGTGCCAATAGCCTTTCTGCACTTGTGGTACGGATTTCAGTACAGGTTGTCCTGAGCTTTAAGTGCTTGACTGGTTGTCCCACAAAATCCCAGTGCTGCTGTGGCTCCTAGTACCTTAGAAAGGTAGATTAAAGCTATTTTGGGTGTTCTCACATGTATTGTAATCTTCCTTCCTAGCTGCACATGAAACATAGCCTTGAGAGGCCACTTCAGATTGTCTCTGCAGATTTCCAGCTTGGTTTGTTTAATATAAGTAGAAGCTCTTCAAGGTGTCAGTGGCATGTTTTGCAGATGCTGTGAGTGTTCATTTAAGGCAAGTTTTGTTGTCTCACTGGAAAAAAAAAAAAAAAAAAGTGAAGATCGATATTAAATTGAAACCAATGAAACATGTTTTTCAGGACAGTGATAGCCGCAAAAAAGTGGAATTTTCTTTAGGCTTGGTTAGTGATATATGTAAGGACTTCCATTTCCAGTTTCTTTCAGTCCTCTGTCTTTGTATTTAACTGGTCTTGCTCAGCTCTCCCATCTGATCCTACAAGATGTAAAAGCCATCATAGACAGTGGGATGTTTGCTGTATCTTGTAGGTTATCTTTGAGGCACTGGAACAGGTTGCCCAGGGAGGTCATGGATGATCCCTCCCGGGAGGTGTTCAAGGCCAGATTGGATGAGGCCTTGAGTAACCTGTACTAGTGGGAGGTGTCCCTGCTTATGGCAGGGGGTTGGAACTAGATGATGCTTGAGGTCCCTTCCAACCTTACCATTCTATGATTCTATGATTCTATTATCTATGCTATTTGTTTCTTTGTTCCTGTTTTATGCCTTCCAGCAGTGCATCACATAAAATGGCAAATTTCTGCCTGATTACTTACCCCAGTGGGGTTTTTGGGTTTGTTTGGGTTTTTTTTTCCTTCCTTCTGTTTTTTTCTTAATTCAGAATTGTTTTCCAAGAAAATCTATGGTTTTGTTTGGTGCTGGTACACGTTTATAGTAGGGACAGGGTAGAAAGTGACTCATTTAGCAAACAATAGTTTATGTATTTCCTTTATTAACTTGCTCACAATGAGAGAAGAGCTGATGTCTCCAGCCCAGAGATAACTACTTGGATTTATGTTGGCATTCACCATTTCAGGGTAACTGTTCTGTGGTGGGATTTCAATGCGTGTCTCTCCTCCTTTCAGTAGGTTGTGTTCCCGTGTGTAAATTGAGGAAGTTTTGCTGCTGCTCCCAGGCAGCATGAACCTCTGCTTAGAAAGCCTGTGAACACTTGTTGGAAACGTGTATATAAAAACTCACTTGCAAAATTGTAACAGGAGGAGACTAAATGCTGTTTTCTCCATAAAGGAAACCTATTATCTTTTTTAGTGATCTTTTTATATTTTCTAGTGATCTAGTGATTCTTTTTCTTGTAAGAGTGTATTGTAGTCTTTGCTAACTGATACCTTATGTCCTGCCTCTGTTTGTATGGAATGTTTTCTTTTAATATTTTCTTCTTTTCCAGGGGTCCTGAAGAGAAGGTATGCATTCCCAGTGCTTTAGCCTATTTCTAGTGCTAGTGAATACTTGATTGTCTGAAATGTTGTTCTTAAATGAGAAGTGGAAAATATAACTTGTTGATTTTGAGTGTGGGTCAGGAAAGTGTTGAGGCATAGCTCAAGTACTGGAGAAAGAAGAGACCCTGGCTAAGGCTGTAAGCTACCATATTAACACCACCTCGGTTGTATAGACCTCCTTATGTTTTGTTGTTGTTTTTCTTACTTGTAAATCAGAAGTTCCTTGGGGTAGAAAATCTGTGTTCATTCATCTGTTTACACAAGCATTCCCAGTAGTCTTTTAATACTTAGCCACTCCAGTGCTGCCTGATCCGTATCTCATCCCCTTTGGAGCATAGTTAAGGGATCTTGAATGGTAACGTGCTGTTCTCAAGGCAGTGCAGCAGCTGCATTTTGTACACTGTCTCCCAGAGCTCCTGTTAAATAGTATTTATTCTGAACCTAGTGTAGACCTATTTTTTTCAGGGCACAGCTGTTACTACTGTACTATATATTCACTCAGTATACAGATCTGCTCACAACAGAGTGCTGTAAGAATTCTCTGGTGCATCGAAAGCAATATGATACTTCAGCCTGCCCACTTGCTTTCATCTGGGGCTATTGGAAGTCAGATATCTGTCTTGTAAGAAATTTGTGAGGGCTGAAAAGTCACATCTCTGAACAGCAAGCATTCCTCTCTGCTCTGAGAGAGGTGAAAGATACTTTACTTTTCAGGATGAAGTCTGTGTTTCAGCTTGCAGCACTAAAGAAAACTATTAAATCAGTGGTACCTTGGCCTGGATTTCATAAATCAGTTTACTGGAATAGCTATGCCTTCAATCTCTGCTGAACATCTCTCTGTAGCCTTAAATAAACTGGTTTGCAATACTTAGCGTCTGAAAACTTTGTTGCAATCCAGAGCAAGTCAAGACTTACAAAGGTTTTTGGAAACAGTTCTTTCTAGACCTTTCTTAGAGATGTTCGAAGGAAAAAAAAAAAAAAAAGATGGTCAAATTGAATGATATGTATTTGTCCCAGGCAGTATTGCATTTCTCTTCTTCTTTTACTCCTCTCAGCCTCTCTTCTATTGAGAAGAGTCCAAACTTATTGTATAGACAACTCTGGATTTGCATTGTAATTCCAGTGGTTAATTAGCATACGCTCTTCACTTAAGAAGTATTTTAAAAACTTTTTAAAATAGAAAACAGTACCTAAAGATTTCACAAAGACCTAGTGAGATATTCTCTGTTTGTGATTACATTTGTGATTTTTTTTTTTTTTTAAGATCATAGGTGAAGTCTCTAAAGAAAATACCAGTAGCTAAACACTTTGCATTCCATTCCTTTCTGTTGGATCTTTAAAAATGGGAACAAGACAGTCTTGAATGTGCCTTGACGCTTCAGATCTGGCTGCCCTGTATTTACATTTGTGTGCTGCTATTTTATCCCCAGTAATCACTACCTGTTTTCAGTGTCTATTGTAAATGTACACTTCAGGTTCACTTAAGTCTCGCAGAGAAACCTGTTAGCTTCTGATTAACATATGTATAATTTTGTACTTTGACTATTTTATACATACTGTCCTCCAAACTTTAATAATATCTTCTATATAAAACTCTACAGAACCAACTATGCTACATAGCATGCTTTTAGCCAGTGGGAAGACTGGAGGAAGAAGTCATTCTTTCCTGATACAGTGGTTTTGAATTACAGATACAATAAACTTGATCTTTCTGTTCTACCTGTGAGTCTTACTGTTTATGAAGCTAAGATAAACAAGATTTTTAGAGGTAAAGTGACATCAGTGCAGTGATGGCTCCTGAAATGGAAAGTAGAAAGGGTAGAACCGTTTGAATGAATCCATCCCAGAATTTGTTAACATCGTACTTAGCTGAAGAGAGGACTGCAAATCCCTTGCATTTACTTTGTAAATAAAGGAAAGCAGGCTGTTAAGCCATGGCTGAGACTGTTTCCCTGTCTTTCATGTCATGGTTGTCTTGTAGCATTTTGCCACAGAAAGGGTGTTGCAATGGCCATAGGTAGAAATCCATACAAATCAAAATTTTAAGTTACCAAGGACTTTTTATCTGGTACATTCTTCTGGTTAATATGTTTTTCATTTAGGTAGTGTTAGGCAGGAAATATCTCACTAGAGTAGGTGAAATCAGGTCATTTGTTATAACCATCCCTCTTAATTTGAGTCTAACTCTAAGCCAACTATAATTAGCTACTATATGTTGAAGATATAGCATTTAAATTTGGGACTGCAAAAAGCAGCAAAGAAACTGAGAGGAAAGTCAGTATGTTGCAGCTGTGTTTAAACTAACCCTGGATCTAGATGCCTTGATCCTTTCTGTGGAAGTGTTGCTTCCCTGAGCTTATTTTGTTTGAAGTATCACTAAGGAGTTGAAGGAGAGATGCATGTATTAAGAATTGCTAAATTAGAGCAGACATTTGACTTTCAGTAACTGCGTTGATGTTCAAATACCAGTATTCTTGCTGAGCAAATGGAGGAGTTCTCAGCATTTGGGACAAACTGTCTGGAGAATGGAAGTATCAGCATCACACAGTTAATGTTTTGTGGCAAGAACTTGCATGTTTCATGAGGAGGTAAAAAGTGGTGGTGTAGAAAAGTGATGTGTGAAGATTATTTGTTAAAAAAAAAAATTAGGAGGGCTCAAACCTTTGTGTCTGACTGGCAAGCGGTTTATGTTAATAGAGAAAATAGGATAAATTGAGAAAGGATAAACTGAGAAAGACCAATGTCCTACTTGGATTCAAGTCTTGCTGACTGATATATCTGAGTCCGACTTTGTTCACATTTTGCCTTTTCATGACCTCTTAGTGAAGATTCTGTTTCTTATTTGGGAAGCTAGTAAGGAAGACTCTTTCAATAACTGTACATGTACATGTGGTTATGCAAATAAACTCTATTGTTTATAGACCATAGGTTAGAAAAAACATGCTTCCAATACGAATCTCTTGTTGGAACGAATCTCATTATAAATTATATACATTGAACTGCAGAATAAATCGTAACTATTGAAACTACCGCAGAATATTCCCAACCTCTTGATTCTTTAATACCAGAAAAACATATCATGGAATGGCACTGCCATTATCAATCAACTCTACTTCACATGAGACTTGTTGTGTATGTGGCTGTCTTTCTCTCAGAAAACAGTGCTCTTACTACTTTTATCTCTAGTGAAATGTATAGAAAGCTGTCTCTCTGAGTCAGACCAGTTCTGGGATGTTATTTACAGGCCTTAAGTCCAAAGTAATCTCTGTCTTTAAGTACAGGGTCCAAATACTCTGGGTGCTGTGTTCTAGCATTCTGATAATAGAACTTGTGTTCAAGTAGGTTGACAGCTCCCGTTGTCAACCTATACTGTTGATTAGACTGCCAACGTCAGTACTGAGCGCCTTTAAAGGGGTGTTAAGAAATAACTCTTTTTCCCTTTTTTTCTTCTTTGTCTTCGCACAAGAAAGCAGTCTAGGGAATTGTTTTGGAAGGACTTTTGTTTTGAGTGTGTATACATTTTTGTGTTTTGAGATCATATTAGGGAAGGCAAGTTAAAGAATTTCACCTCAGTTGATGAGGAAGCATGTTTGGATTTGTGTTGGGTTTTGGTTTTCCTTAAAAATTTAAATTCACAGTTTAAACCTGGCTGATTACACAAGGTAAATTTGGCTCATTATCAGACATGTCTTCCTTTTATGATTGCTGTGCTGAAGGAACGGAATGTTTGACTGCAGCCTTTGTTGTTGTATTTTTAGATTATTCTTGGGTTTTCTTACAAGTAAGGAACGTAAGGAAGTGAGTACCTAAAAATAAGAGCAGACCTATAGTTTATGTCCATACCCTTTGAGTACTGAGTGCTGAAAGCAGAGGACAGCTCTGACATACTCATTGAAATTTGCCTGACTGATGGTATGTGAAGGCTCTTCTTTAGTTGGGAGTTCCCTAAACGAATCAAGTTTCATAAGTAGCTCTACTGTATCAATATCATCCAGATGCAAGCTGAGAGGGCTGCGTAAAGATGAGGTCAGGATACTGTCCGTTTGGAGAAGATGCAGTTCACAAGGCATCTGGACCTAACAAAATACAATGCTGTAGTATATGATTGGAATTTCAGAACTGATGTCTCAGTAGCTTAGTTCATAGTTTAAGTATTGTGGCTTGTTTATGAAAGTGCTGGTCTGTCTTTGGAGTGTCAGGTCCAACAGTTTGGCGAGATCATCATGGGTGTGAAGACATCTGTCTTGGCAATGAAACTGTAGTTGGATGTGAGTAAGGTTAAACAGAATGATTTCCTATAAAGCTTGCTATAAAAGAAGCAAAGCATGGGTAAGGCACCTCATGCATTCTTTTTCTGTCTGCTCAATATAATGAATTTTTAAGATAAATGGCTGTTAGGAGGAAAAATAGAATAAAATCATGCAGTAACTGGTGACTCATTAGTTTTCTACTTCTGAATAATGTCTTTATATGCTACTCCAATATAAATACTCGTAATAATCCCCTTGAGAAGGAGATAATATCTGGTAAGGGAACCACGACATTGGGCTTAACATCTCAAAATGGAAATGATGACAAGTAGTTGTTGTCCTGGAGCTTTGCAGAAATGTGAGTTAACTTTGAATTTAATTTCCATAGATGTTGGTGTTCCACCCATACAGTAATAGATACAACTAGTGTTGTATCTATTACTGTATTTATGGCTGTATCTATTCCTCATTGTAATTCCGGGGAAGTTCTCTGTAAGGGCTTTGTGTACAGAATGACTTCTCCTGATGTGACTTTCTTTTCTTTTCCCGCACAGATCACCCCTGGCAGCAAGGCGGCACAGTCACAGATGAACCAGGGGGACCTTGTGGTAGCCATTGATGGAGTCAATACTGACAGCATGACCCACTTAGAGGCCCAGAACAAGATCAAATCAGCCAGCCACAACTTGAGCCTTACTCTTCAAAAGTACGTTGATACAAGTTAAAGTATTTACATTCCCAAGGGCATCCTGTGAGGCTCTTGACTATGGAATACAAATGCTTTATCTCTGTCTGTTAGATTTTTTTAATTTTTTTTTTTTTTAATGTTTATGGCACAGATATGGGATGAAAAGCCAAAATCTACTCTGAGTCTTGTAGAAATCAGTATGAGTTCTTACAGAAGTCAATATGATTGATACATCTGAGTTGAATTCAGTCTGTTGAACACAGGTGTAATTCCATATCCATTCAAGCATCTATAAATACAACAGTAACTTTTTTTTTTTTTTTTGCTTATTTCATGGATAACTTCGTTTCATGAGTGACTATTCTAGAAACAATTATTGTATCAAGTGGTAATTGATGCATGGAAGGAACCTGTGCTTTGCAGGGTGAATAACCACAGTAGTCTGAGAATTTGTGTTAATGATCTGGTACCTGTGAGCTTGGAAGTGTCCTCTTGGCATCAGACAAAATAAGAGCAGCCACTGTGCAGGAAAGGAAGTCAATAGAATATGGAGATGTGATATAATTTGTTTTGTCATTGAGAAAACAGAATCTCATAACAGGTCTCTCAGCTTCTCGTACTTAACACTACTTCCAAGGAAACTTAAGTCAGAAAATCTCACAGAGGGATTTTCTGTCATAGTTGCATTAGTGTTTAAAGTTCCATAATTATATAAGGCAAAGTAACTGATGATTTTTACTACATTGTGGAGAAGAGTTTTATATAGGTGTGCAAAGACTGGTGTGGAAAACTAGCTTGTCGTGTTGAAGTACGATTTCTGAGAACATCAGAAAATGTCATACATGGATGTGCAGTAGAGCTAAGCAGTACCAGGAACAGACTGACACCTAAAGGAAAAAGATCTTCAGCTGAGGCAGGGTACTCTAAAGCAAAATGTATGACTGTGTTTCCCGCATGGATTTGTACCTCTCAAGTCTCTGTATGGACATTCCAGAAAATGTGTACAATAAGTACACAAAGTAGAACGATATTAATGAAATTGCAGCATAGAATCATAGAATGGGTTGAGTTGGAAGGGACCTCCAAAGGTCATCTAGTCCAATGCCACTGCAGTCATCAGGGACATCCTCTATTAGATCAGGTTGCCCAGAGCCCTTTTCAAGCCTAACCTCTCTAAGTATAAGACCTCAACTACCTCCCTAAGGCAACTTGTTCCAGTGTGTGAAGGTTTGGGAGTTCCCCCACCTCCCCACACTTTGTAAAATGACCCAGACTAGCACTCAGTCGGCTGGAAGTTAAATGATGAAGCTATATTTACAGCTTTGCACAATGTACAGCAGATATTTACACTATATACACAATATTTACAGAAATATACAAGTAAAAGGTAATACAGCAACACAACTCCCCTCCCAGAAATCAGAGACCCCAGGAGGGACTCCCAACCACCCTTCCACCTTCTCCCCACCCCTGTACCTTACCCCAAGGTTTGCCTTATGTGCAAGGTAAATTAGGAGGATCGGCCAAGGGGTTTAGAAGAAAAGTGGTTAGTGAGGATTAATCAGCAAAGGAGCCAGAGCCCAGAAGCTGCTAGATCCCACCAGCAGCTGCTGTTCCAGCAAGCGACAGAGAGAGACTGCCTTGTCTATTGTTTTGGTTAGTGTTCCCAAGCAATTCTTCAGCAAGCGTATGAGTGAAGTAGACATCATGATGTTTTCCTTTCACAGCCTATAGTGTAATTTTGTCTATTAAAATATTCTAATTAGCCTCAAACCAGCACACAGTGTTCTACCACTCTCATGATAAAGAGCTTCATTCTAACATCCAACCTAAATGTACTGTTCCCTAATTTCAAACCATTACCCTTCATCCTATCACTACAGGAGACAGTCCCTCTCCAGCCTTCTTGTAGACCCCCTTCAGGTACTGAGTGGCCTCTATTAGCTCTCAGTGGAGGCTTATATTTTCCAGGCTACCTCAGGCTGTCATCATAGTCACCAGTCATTTCAAGTGCCCTCCTTTGGACCCTCTCTATCAGGTCCATGTCGTGCTAGTTTTTGAAGGCACCAGATCTGGATGCAGTGTGGTCTTACCAGAGCAGAACGAAGAATCACCTCATTCAATCTACTGACCATGCTGTGAGAATACTGAGTAAAGTATTTCCTGGAAGAGTTTCAACTGCATGCCTCCAGATTTTAAAATGTTTCACATTTTCTCACCAAAAAAAAAAAAAAAAAATTGGAGATTTTTCTCAAAGGCTGTTGTGTGGCCTGCCTCTTTCACTCAATGCCAGGGAGGTAGAGATGCATAGAATAATTTCTTCTACCTCATATGATGGGTGTGTACGCCTCTACTGTGCTTAGGCAGGATTTTTAGCCAAAACTGAGGAGAAACCAGGGGCCTAATCCTAAATGTGATGAAATGACCTTTATGACAGAAACTGGAAGACAATGGTCTTCCAAAATTGTTGAGAGAAGATAGGGCACTGTCTTGTTATATGTAGAACCCACTCACCTTCTTTTTGCTCTATTCTAGTGAATGCTAGTGACATAATACATGATATTATATACATACACATACATGACATAAGAGATGATACCTTTTTTAAAAAGGTATACATCGTCCTGGTTTATTTTGTATTGGAAAGTTAAGGAAAAGGCTTTGTGCTAATTTATTTTAGAACTTGCATCTGCTCTTCTATTGAATCCTTGTGTTTTTACATTGTGAGAAAATATTTCTTGTGCTTTAAGTTGCTACATATTTGAAGTTCATTTTTCTGAGCACTGGACCTGAAAAGTGGTTCACTGGCTGCACTATGATCTGGCATTTAAAACAACAAACAGCTCTCCTTCCACAAAGAGGAAGAGCTTTCAAATCTGTGGCTAACAAAACAGATTATCCTAATACGTATCACAGATGCAAGTCACTTAAACCAGTAATTTTGATCAAGTGCTGGCAGGGATATTTCATGTGAGTAATTGTTGTGCTTTTATATTTGCTGACCTCTAAATTACAACACCAAATACTCTAGTGGTCACATAATTTTTTTTTTTTAAAGGCTTGTTACAGTATCGAAAACATCTTACTTATTGTTTAAAGACTGAAGCAATTGCTACCTTGTCTTTATGTATTTTCAGACTGCTAAAGCTTTGTTTATTGTTATATACATTATTCTTTCTTCACCTAGTTCTAGTGAAAATACTGTTTATTCCTTTCTTGCTCTATTTTCGTTTTTGTCTCTTGATTCCAAGACAATAGTATGTGATTCAGATCATCAATTTACGTGAATAATAAACAATGAAAGTAAGCAGTAAAGAAGTCTTCTGCAGGCTTGTGTAGATAATAGATGTAGATGAGTTAAGATCCACTTAGAAGAAAAAAAGCATAAAGTGATAGGAGATACTGCTAAGCAGAAATAGTTCAGATTATTTCTTTGCTGGCAAGTGGCAACTTTCACAGATGATGTTTTTGCTTTAAACTGACACAGTTCATAAAATCTCTTCAAAAAGCAAGTGCCATACTGAAGATGTGAGCTATTAATTTGCACTACTGATCCATTTCAGCCTCACTAGAATTGTATGATGGAAAATGATAAAGATTGAAAAGTGATTTTCATTTTTTTTAATTTTATGTTTTTAATAGTGTTGTGTATTAGATGATATTGAAAAAATTGTGCTCAGAGGCATTAAACTGTCTTTCACGTTGCATGATTCAATAATTATACAAGCTAATCTCTATCAGTATGTGATCTCTGCCAGCTGGCTTATGTGTAGACCTCTGTTAAAGAATCTGTATACTGATGTCTTCAACAAAAGGCATCTCCACAGTGTTCAGGTTGGTCTTGGGACCAATACTGTTAAATACATTCATTGATGATCTGGATGAGGGAACAAAGTGCACTGTCAGCAAGTTTGATGATGACACAAAACTGGGAGGAGTGGTTCACACACCTGAAGGCTGTTCTGCCGTTCAGCAATATCTGGACAGGCTAGAACCTCATGAAATACAACAAGGCCAAGTGTAAGGTCCTGTACCTGGGTAGGCACAATCCCAAGCACAAATACAGGCTGGGTGGTGAATGGCTGGAGAGCAGCCCTGAGGAAAAGGACCTTGGAGTCTGGGTTGATGAAAAGCTCAACGTGAGCCTGCAGTGTGTGCATGCAGCCCAGACTGCAACCAAGACCTGGGCTGTGTCAAGAGAAGTGTGGTCAGCAAGGCAAGGGAGGTGATTCTGTCACTTTACTCTGCTCTCGTCAGACCCCACCTGGAGTACTGTGTGCAGTGCTGGAGCCCCCCAGCACAGGAGGGACATGGAACTGTTGGAACAAGCCCAGAGGAGGGCCACAAAGATGATCAGAGGGCTGAAGCAGCTCTCCTATGAGGACAGGCTGAGAGAGTTGGGGCTCTTCAGCCTGGAGAAGAGAAGGCTTCAAGGAACCCTTATAGTAGCCTTCCAATATCTGAAGAGGACCTACAGGAAGGCTGGGGAGGGACTATTTACAAGGTCTTGTAATGACAAGACAAGGGGCAATGGGTTTAAACTGGCAGAGGGGAGATTTAGACTGGATATTAGGAGGAAGTTCATTGCAGTGAGGGTGGTGAGGCACTGGAACAGGTTGCCCAGGGAGGTTGTGGCTGCTTCCTCCCTGGAGGTGTTCAAGACCAGGTTGGACAAGGCCTTGAGTAACCTGTACTAGTGGGAGGTGTTCCTGCCTATGGCAGGGGGTTAGAACTAGATGATCCTTGAGGTCCCTTCCAACCTTACCATTCTCTGATTCTATCAAAGTTGGGCAGGGAGAAATTCAATGAAATATAAGAGCGAGTCATGCATCTGGGAAAGAACAGCCCCATGGACCAATACAAGCTGGGGGCTGATCTGTTGGAGAGCAGCCTAGGGCAAAGGACATGGGAGTTCTGGTGGACAACAGGATGAGTATGAGCCAGCAATGTGCCCTTGTGGACAAGAAGGTCAGTGGTATCCTGGGGTGTATTAGAGGGGCTGTGGCTAGTAGATCCAGAGAGGTTCTCCTTCCCCTCAACTCTGCCCTGGTCAATCACAGAATGTTAGAGGTTAAAAGGGACTTCCAGAGGTCATTCAGTCTAATCTCTCCTGCCAAAAGGACCTATAGAGGCTGCATCTGGAATACTGTGTTGAGTTCTAAGCTCACCAGTTCAAGGACAATGAACTGCTTGAAAGAATCCACCAAGATGCTGAAGGGAGTGAAACGTCTCCCTTACGAGGAAAGGTTGAGAGAGCTGAGTCTCTCTAGCTTGGAGGAGACTGAGGGGTGACCTCATTCGTGTTTATAAATATTTGAAGGTTGAGTGTCAGAAGAATGGAGCCAGGCTCTCCTTAGTGATGTCCAGTGATAGGACAAGGGGCACTGGGTGCAAGCTGGAGTGTGGGAGGTTTTATGTGAACACAAGGAAAAACATTTTCTCTGTGAGGGTGACATAGCCCTGGAACAGGCTGTCCAGAAAGGTTCTGGGGTCTCCTTCACTTCACATTCAAAAACCACCTTGATGCATTTCTGTGTAACCTGCTCTAGGAGACCTCCTCTGGCAGGGATGTTGGACTAGAAGATCTTTTGAGGTCCCTTCCAATCTCTACACTCCACCCTCCCACTCCACCATGAAAAATATGGGAGCAGTCACTAGTGATACTAATTTTCTGCCTACTAAGAACAAAAGAAGAGAAAGGTAAAAATTCCTGGGACTTGGTTATCAGCACAGTCATTTTCCTAAGAGATCATTTTGCCTTTTTAAAACATGACTTGCAGCAATGAAACTATGAAAAAACAAAACTAGTTTCCATAAAGATCATTATCTAATGTCACTTATCTTATTTGCATAGGAGTTTGGAAACACTGAAAATCCTTCCAAATAGAAAAGCCATATACTTGCATTAGGAAACTGACTGTTATGATGGAAAAACTTAAGCCCTGAATTTTTATGATCTTGGATGTTTATGTGATGTAGTCCTGTGGCTCAACAGAATATGTCTCAAGGTCATGGAATGCCTTACCAAGCAATCTGTAACTTGATTTTTGCTGCTGCAGCACTGGTAGTAGAAGTGAACTTGCTCATTTAGTCTATATGGCCATAGAAGAAGTAGTGGAACATGAAATCTAGGCGTAAATGCTCTAGACAGAAAGCTTTTTACTTTTTTAATGACTCTTGGCCCTCGCAAGTGATGTCCTTTCCTTTTATTGATCCTGACCATGAAGGTTTCATGAGCATTGTTTATAGCTTGACAATTCAGACAGTGTTTGCTACTACTCACTTTTACTATCATACTTCAGTTTCGTATGAGGTTTCCTTTTCAGAATGAGGAACTGACCATTTTTCGTTTGGCTGTCAAGAAAAACTACACTTGGTGTCAGCACCTGTGCAGATCATCAAATTGCAAGATGTCAAACACAGCAGAAGAGAAAGTTTAAGACTGCTGTCTGTACTTGCCTGTCTAAACAATGAGTCTGCACTTCTATGGCTATACAAACACAAATTTGCTATTAATCTGAATTGTTTGAAGTACACTGACATAACTCTTCAATGAGTGCTTCATGTGCAATGCTGGCCTGACTGTTTCATTCATGTAAATATCCCATTACGGGTTGAGGAGTTTGTGGATGTCAAGTTTATTTGACATCTTCTTTCTGTAAAATCCGTGTTAAATTTGTTCTTACCACTTCATCCATGCTTTGTTTTCACATAAAACTACTAAATTAGGATGGAGGTCTCACCATCTCTGCCAGAGGTTTGTTCAAACAGTCAGAACTCATTTTGTTACTGGCTTGAGAGAATCACTGCGTCTTCTGGCTGCGAGCTTTCAGAGTCTGTCTGCATACTTCTCTAGAGCCTGCAGCATGTCTCCTTGTGCTGCTTTTGGAAAGCTAAAGGATAAAGACAGGTATTCAGGTATGTGAACTACTCCTGGAGAAAGAGACTTGTGATCCAGTGGTGTGGAAAGGTGTGGGACCCTCCAGACCAACTCTGTTTCCTTCAGTTTAGAAGGCAAAATACATCTAGGAAGTTAATTCTCTTCTGGTGAAGGAAAGAGAGCAACAGCAGGGGGAGAAGAGAAGAATTTATTTTTTTTGTCACTGTGCACTATTATCCAGTAGAATTCCATGAGATGTGATAGCATTCAGGCAAACAAAACTGATAGTCTGAAATACTAGATATTTACTTAGATACGGCTTGTTTGTTAGCTACTGTAGATATACTTAGTGGGAATTTGTGCTAGTACTGCTAGACAGTGCTGTGGAAGGCTATGATCATACTCTATAATGACCTGGCTTGTGGTGGAAAAAGACAATCCTTTGCTTTTATTTGTTTTGTGACCTTCTGGAATTTAGTAATTTTTCAGTATCAGTTTCTAATTGGTTACCTGAACTACACAGCTGCCCCCAGACATTTTTTCATTCTGGGCCAATCAAAGTCTATCTTGCATTGGCTGGCTGTTCCACAGAAACTAAGCCATAAACTTACTGTTCTTCAGTATCCAGTTCACAGGTCAAAATTAAATGCATGCAAACTCTGTTTTTATTTCATAGAAATGTATTTCTTGCTTAAATACAATGCACAGGAGTGCAATATTTTTTGTCAGCATTTCACTGAAGCATCCACAAAATTCATTTGGTCGTAACTCAAGCAATCTATTCAGACTGCTTCGAAAGGATTCGCCAAGTGTATTGGCTTAGTTTTGAAAGTGCTGTAACAGGAGTGCACCTCATTCTGCTGGCACAAAAAATTCCTGTGATGCTAAGACTCCTGCCTTGGTGCCACCCTGTGCTACTGGAGAGGAGCAGGCAGTGTTGATTTGGTTGGGGATTAATTGACCAAGGCAGGAATTATAAAAATAGAATTATTTTTATTTCCTGAAAAGCTCATCCTCAAACTGTACACAGAACTAGTTAAGGTTTATTTACAGGTTCTAATTCAGTTGGGAAATCTTCACGAGGAGGCTTATGAGCAAGTTTAGTAATTTAGGAAAGTCAGGAAATGGAAAAGGCTAAGCTACAAGACAGCTCTACCTCACTTATAAATCAGACTGAGCAAAGAACCTAGGGAACTGCAGATTTTACTCGTGGAGGTGAAGTAGGAATTTAGTGATGGTCCCTGCTGAGTTTCTCTGCTGCAGCCTCTGAAACTGCAAGCTATATCCACGTTGTGGATTCACATGGCAAAGTCTGATGCGAATAAAAACCTACCAAAGTCAAAGTGTCTGTAGACACAGCCTCCACGAGGCAAAGGTCATGGAGTGTCGCAAGGTAAAAAGCCCAACTGCTGAAGTGTTCCCCAACTCAGGGTAGTGAGCAGGAAGTCAGAATGCAGTGTGGTCCAAGAGAAGCCAGGTCCAGGTACCGCTGGCAGCACTCTCTCAAATGGACCTAAAGACCTGCCAAACTTGCAGACTTGTGGGGGGGTGGAATGAACTGCGCAAGAACAGGACTAGAGCGGAACTGTAGAGAACAGTGCAGAAGTGGGGACTGGTGCGAAAGCAGGAACCGTGTGCTTTTTCCTCACATGTGTAATCTCTTTCTAGATGATGTGTTGGTTCCCATATATATTCTGGGCACAAAGAATCCAGCCAGTTCTGGTGCAAGCTTTCCCACGACTCAGTACGTGTGTGGAAAGAGCACCTTTTGCTGTTCCCCCTTCAAGCCTGCAAGGGGTGGGGAAAGAGGGAAGCAGTTTTCATACTGCCTTCTTCCCCTAATCAAGCCTTCAGAGACAAAGGTGGGGGAAAGAAGGGATTTGGAGTGCCCTACAACATGTGCAGGCCTTCTGTGTATAGTGTGCACTGACACAACCTCCCCCTCTCAGGGCACATCTCTCAGTGATGCTGCCATTCCTCAGTCACAACTGACTGTTTTGTGCTGAAAAATCATGAGCTAAATAACTCTTTTCTTTAGTGAAAGGGGAAGTGTCAGTGGCACTGAAAGATGGCTGATCCTGCAGTATTTATTTCAGGTGTACTATAAATAAAGCATGTGGTGACAGCAAACTGCAAGCAAGATGAATTCAGTGGTTGTTGTAAACTGCTTGCTTTTGTCTAAAGCTGTGAATAGTAACCAATTCTGTTCATGTTTTAGGTCTGCTGATGGGCACATTTTAAATCAGAACCAGATTCAGGCTGTATTTATGCTCAAAGAGTTAGGAGAAGGCATCTCTTAAAATGATGTAAACAATATTGATGAAAGCATGATCTGAAATAGTAATACTCAGACTGTTCTGTAGAAATAATTCCTGAAAGCATTGTAGGAGATTATTAGTAAAAACAAACAGAAAATGAAAATGTAGATTTGGGTAATTTATTTTCCCCTGCTTTGAATGATTCCATTGCATTCATCTGACTAATGACATTTTAATTTATGAACTGCTTACATACTGGAGTTAGAACCCAAATGAATGTAATTTTTTTAATTTATTTTTTTTAAAGGAACACTAATGCCAGTGGAGTGACTAAGTTTTTCCTGGTTGTTTCTTTTTTTCTGACTGCAGTCTTAAACTGTGGAAACTAAATGCACAGTATGAAATGACTGCTCCTTGGCAGAGGCTGCAGCAACACTTTCTACACTTGGGCTTCTCACCTGGTACTCAATAGCTAACATAGTAGCAATTGTGTGTAGTGAATCTCTCCACGATTTATTCAGTTGACACCCTACTTAGTAGATGACTATGTGTACCTGCACTCAGGAGAGGTATTACAAAGTCTGCATTTAGAGTGATATGAAAAACAGAGCACATATACGGCTGCTTGCATGCCTTACTAAATGACAATGTGTGTAAATTCAGAATTTGAAATAGATTGGTAGAAAAAAGAGAGGAGCACTAATGGGGGATGTGACATGTGGTACTACTTAGTTTATTCGGCTCAGACATGTGACTGTAGACATTTTGAAAGCCATCTGGCTCAAATAATGAAGATTTCTTCCCTAGACTTCTAATGATGCTGTTTGATCAAAGTGTTAACAAAGCTACATCCTAGCAGTGGATTAAGGAAGTTGTGTGAGCTGAGATGGGTGGGCCTCCCTCCTTGTGAAATAGAGGTGAATCCCAGCACATGCCCAGTTGTCTGTACACAGGTATGAGAGGATGGTAGATTTGTTGATAGGCCAGCGTTTGGACAGGACTGTGAGTTACTGTCTTTGAGTATCAACATTAATGCTGTTAAAATTTAATAAGCAGATTTTTTGTTTTCCTCACAGAAGATAAAGGAAAGTATCAATGTCAGTTATGCAATGAGTGTATGCTCCTTATATAGGCAGTTTGAGTGGACTGCTGTTTACACTGACTGCATAGTGTTCTTGTTAGTTTTAGAAAAGATCCTGGAAACTGTGGAATGTATCCTAAAGCTTTAAAGGACAAATAAGTTTTCATTACAACAAGATTCTACTTAAGGGTTAGAACTGTTCTCAGAGCGCACATCANCCAAAAAAAAACAAAAAACAAACAAACAAAAAAAAACCAACAAAAAAAACCCACCAAACAAAACACCAGATTTTAGAGATTAGATTAAAAGTCACTGTTTCAATAGTCTGAAAAATATTCTTCGGATGAGCTAAGGATAATCTTTATGTGAATCTTTTCACGTATTCTGTTGCTTTCACCATGGAAAGGTTAAGAGGAGTGTCACAGGCACATCTCACCAGAGTTAGTGGGCTGATGCAAGTTACCAAATACACATGACAGTTGTAATCTTCCAGGTGCTGGTTGCATTCTGCAATGAGAAAATCTATACATAACCCACAATGTTATGGCAGGCAGGACGGTCAGAATGTATTAGACCTGGGAGCTTTTCTTACTGATTAACACTGATTAGCATAAGCATGGTCATATCAAAATGTAAATTATACACTTGAAATTAATTGGATGATGTAGTATTTTTTAAAAGTGGAGTGAGGAATTGTTCAGTCAGGTAAAATACTAAGGCTCAACTAGATCAATCCTGTAATATGTTGTCTGTGCATGTGACGTTTGTAGTTCCCTTTGGATCTTTTTTACTGTTGTGTTTCTTGCATACCAGACCCTATAAAAACTATCAGACCTCATTCTTTTTTCCCCCACAAATACTTAATCATTGGTGGCCCCATTGTTTTTTATAGTGAGAGCAGAAATACACCAAGGTCCATTTAACCTGACGTTCAGGCATCTTCAGAGGTTGGCCACCTCTTAGTGTCTGTATTCTCCTTGTCTGGTGTCTGTTGCAACACGGCAGAGTGATGCTCCACAGCACTCTCTAGTGCTGTTCTGAAATCTGTACTTGGATGACTTGCAACCTTTATGGAACCTGTTAACTCAAGAGTTGCAGAACTGCAGTCAATCCTGATGATACAAGGGTAATCTAAGTCTCAGGTACAGTCTGCATGGCAGGTAAAAATTAAACCAGTGAAATCACCTTGAATCAACTATAGGACTTATTTAAATATTTGACACTTGATTCTCTTTAACATCTTTTGATCAATATAATTGTATAATATGTCATTGTCAGTGACATGGACAGAGGAATGGAGTGCACCCTCAGCAAGTTTGCAGATGACACCAAGCTGTGTGGC
>VWZE01014924.1:297234-347128 GCA_013396675.1 Eubucco bourcierii | reverse complement strand
GCTGGAGCAGCTCTCCTATGAGGACAGGCTGAGAGAGTTGGGGCTCTGCAGCCTGGAGAAGAGAAGGCTTCGAGGGGACCTGATAGTAGCCTTCCAGTATCTGAAGGGGGCCTACAGGAAGGCTGGGGAAGGATTATTTACAAGGTCCTGCAATGACAGGACAAGGGGCAATGGGCTTAAACTGGCAGAGGGGAGATTTAGACTAGATGTTAGGAGGAAGTTCTTTACAGTAAGGGTGGTGAGGCACTGGAACAGGTTGCCCAGGGAGGTTGTGGATGCTCCCTCCCTGGATGTGTTCAAGGCCAGATTGGATGAGGCCTTGAGTAACCTGTACTAGTGGGAGGTGTCCCTGCCTATGGCAGGGGGTTGGAACTAGATGATCCTTGAGGTCCCTTCCAACCTTACCATTCTATGATTCTATGATTCTAATAATGAAATCACTAATGACAAATAACTATGCTAAGATTTCAAGTGGGGCAACATATCTGAAGGCTATAAAATATTATGCTCTGATTCCTCTCTGATAATCTTGATTGTGTTTCAAGCTTTGATTTCAGATTCTATAACACTGTTCTCTGTAGCTAGGCAATCTACATTCTGCACTTAGCCTATTCGTTATGGAGGTGAGAATAGTAGCTTTCTATTTATAATCAGTATCTCTTTATATATTTCAGAGTATTTGAAGTACTGTTGTTTTGCCTTCACTGTGCTGCAAGAACCACTTCTATTCATCTTAATGTTTCTCTTGTTATTTTAAAGCAGGATTTGAGAGGAACATCTGATGCTTTTATATCATCAGTCATAACCATAAAAACATGCAAATGAAAAGTAGAAAGTAAAAAGAACCCATATCATCCCTCCAATAGAACCCTGTTTCAACCTAGTCAAAATGCATTTCACTTGTGAATTCTGTGGCATTCAAATTGTTAGTATGGCTAAGTAGAAAAGCTGTGCAAAAATTCTGTAATGAAATCTGAAGCCAAATGTGAATTTGTATTGGCTTGACAATAAAGGTTCAGGTAAGTAGTGTTGTGATTATGATCTATGGATGAATGGTCTTGAGCAAAACTAGTAAAATAGCACCATTAATCTTAGAAACAAACACCTTAGCTGTGTGAGCTTTGAATTATAATACAGTGATGTCAACAAAGTTTTGCCAACTGTATAACTGAGTGGTCTGTTTGGGAACTCAGCATTAAAGCAAACCCGTTAGCAAATTCTTATTGTTATTACTTAGAAACAAAACTTGAAATAATGTATTTTTTAAACAGTGCTGATGGCAATACTTCTACATACAAATTAAACCCATGACAGTATAGGCAAGTTCTGTAACTGGATGAAATTTCCTGTGTATGAACCGACATTCTTTCACGGTTTACTGGTTTTTGATAGTGAGAATGAGAGGAAAACTTTGGAAGTTGTTTTAAAATAGTGCAAAGACAGGAAGAAGAGCACAGCAGGGAAAACAACCTATATGAAAAAAAAAGATGTCTATGCTTCACAGAAGTTTATGTAGAGCTTGTTATGTGTGTTGGGTGGGTGCCCCACATGTGGCCAACATCCATACTTGCTGCTCTGGAGAATTGTGACACACAGAGCAGAGCTGCAGGAATACTGGCAGAGCCTCCCCATTGCCTGTAGGAGCTTTTGAGATGGAGGAATTCTAGGGTTGCACAGTCACCTAAGAAAAGGTGGGGGTATCTGTAGGCAGTTACTCTGTTCAGGAGGGAACAGGCTGGAGGGAACATGAACCTGCAGTGTGCACATGCAGCTCAGACAGCCAACCGAGTCCTAGGCTGCATCAAGAGCAGCGTGGCCAGTAGGGCAAGGGAGGGGATTCTGCCCCTTTACTCTGCTCTTGTCAGACCTCGCCTGGAGTACTGTGTGCAGTTCTGGAACCCTCAGCACAGGAAGGACATGGAACTGTTGGAGCAGGTCCAGAGGAGGGCCACAAAGATGATCAGAGGGCTGCAGCAGCTCTGGTATGAGGACAGACTACAAGAGTTGGGGCTCTTCAGCCTGGAGAAGAGAAGGCTTCGAGTGGACCTGATAGTAGCCTTCCAATATCTGAAGGGGGCCTGCAGGGAGGCTGGGAAGGGACTATTTACAAGGTCTTGCAATGACAAGACAAGGGGCAATGGGTTTAAACTGGCAGAGGAGAGATTTAGACTGGATATTAGGAGGAAGTTCTTTGCAGTGAGGGTGGTGAGGCACTGGAACAGGTTGCCCAGGGAGGTTGTGGCTGCTTCCTCCCTGGATGTGTTCAAGGCCAGGTTGGATGAGACCTTGAGTGAACTGCACTAGTAGGAGGTGTCCCTGCCTATGGCAGGGGTTTGGAACTAGGTGATCCTTGAGGTCCCTTCCAACCTTACCATTCTATGAGGACAGAATGTGGGGCAGATAGAAAAAGAAGGCACTTTGCTTAGAATGGAGGGATAGCAATACTTAGGAAGATGCAACAGGGACTGTGCAGATGCCACAGAAGTAGAAAGGGTGAAAGAGAGACCAAAACAGTAGGATTTGCTTCCTCAAAATTTTGTAATCCATACCCCTTTCCAGAAATCTATTTTACTCATACTGTCTCCATTTCCCCTTCTTTAAGAAAAATTTCCACAGCTGCTTCTCTTTTCGTTTCTGTCCCATAATTTTTGCATCTGCCCCGACTCAGATCCTTTCTGAGGGAAAATGG
Source organism: Eubucco bourcierii (assembly GCA_013396675.1). Classification (NCBI taxonomy): domain Eukaryota; kingdom Metazoa; phylum Chordata; class Aves; order Piciformes; family Ramphastidae; genus Eubucco; species Eubucco bourcierii. The sequence continues at coordinate 344,439 of VWZE01014924.1, read as the reverse complement.
ATATTTTATGCTTTACGAATTATTTCATAGATTTTTTTAATTTTTTTTTTTTTTTTAATCACAGCTTCCCTTTAGGTTGGTGCCATTTATGCATGAGTTTTTGTCCTTATATTGCTGTGGGTATGAACATTAGGTCTGTAAAGCCTAATTGCCTGTTGTGCAATCTGAGTTCAGCAAATGCAGGGATGTAATTAACAAATCAGTCATCCAGCCAAATGCTAATATTTGCATTTGCCACTGATATATAGAGAGCAAAACTGCTGATGGAAATACTTTTCCATTTTATTACAAGCACAGAGTGTATCCTGAGGGTGGTCTTACCCTGGCCTCAGAACAATCTCAGTTATATTTGAAGTGCTCTGAAATGGTCAGGGCTTTGTTTTTGTGGTTCCCATTGAAACCATCAAGTCTGTTTGCTGACGTCCCAGGCACAGCTTAGAGAATTAAACCATGGTGTCACGAGACTCAAGATTTTCTGTGCAAAACATAGAAACGAGAAGAAGCTTCCACTTGGGAGCTTAATTCATAGAATCATAGAATGGTAAGGTTGGAAGGGACCTCAAGCATCATCTAGTTCCAACCCCCTGCCATAGGCAGGGACACCTCCCACTAGTACAGGTTACTCAAGGCCTCATCCAATCTGGCCTTGAACACATCCAGGGAGGGAGCATCCACAACCTCCCTGGGCAACCTGTTCCAGTGCCTCACCACCCTTACTGTAAAGAACTTCCTCCTAACATCTAGTCTAAATCTCCCCTCTGCCAGTTTAAGCCCATTGCCCCTTGTCCTGTCATTGCAGGACCTTGTAAATAATCCTTCCCCAGCCTTCCTGTAGGCCCCCTTCAGATACTGGAAGGCTACTATCAGGTCCCCTCGAAGCCTTCTCTTCTCCAGGCTGAAGAGCCCCAACTCTCTCAGCCTGTCCTCATAGGAGAGCTGCTCCAGCCCTCTGATCATCTTTGTGGCCCTCCTCTGGACCCGCTCCAACACTTCCATGTCCTTCCTGTGCTGAGGGTTCCAGAACTGCACACAGTACTCCAGGTGGGGTCTGACGAGAGCAGAGTAAAGGGGCAGAATCACCTCCCTTGCCCTGCTGGCCACGCTTCTCTTGATGCAGCCTAGGACTCGGTTGGCTGTCTGGGCTGCATGTGCACACTGCAGGCTCATGTTGAGCTTTTCATCAACCCAGACTCCAAGGTCCTTTTCCTCAGGGCTGCTCTCCAGCCATTCACCACCCAGCCTGTATTTGTGCTTGGGATTGTGCCTACCCAGGTGCAGGACCTTACACTTGGCCTTATTGAATTTCATGAGGTTGGCCTGGGCCCACCTCTCCAGCCTGTCCAGGTCCCTCTGGATGGCATCCCTGCCCTCTAGCAAGTCGACTGTGCCACACAGCTTGGTGTCATCTGCAAACTTGCTGAGGGTGCACTCCATTCCTCTGTCCATGTCACTGACAAAGATGTTAAACAGCACTGGTCCCAGCACTGACCCCTGAGGGACACCACTTGTCACTGGTCTCCAGGTGGACATTGTGCCGTTGATCGCCACTCTCTGGGTTCGACCATCCAGCCAATTCCTTATCCAGCGAGTGGTCCATCCATCAAGTCCATGTTTTTCCAGTTTGGTGACCAGGATGTCATGTGGGACAGAGTCAAATGCCTTACTCAGGTCCAGGTAGATGACATCAGCTGCCCTTCCCTTGTCCACTGTCGCTGTGACTTCATCATAAAAAGCCACTACATTTGTCAGGCAAGATCTGCCCTTGGTGAAGCCATGCTGGTTCCCACTAATCACCTCTGCTTTGTTTTCCATTTGCCTTAGCAGGACTTTCAGCAGGATCTGCTCCATGATCTTGCCAGGCACAGAGGTGAGGCTGACTGGTCTGTAGTTTCCAGGGTCATTCTTTTTACCCTTCTTGAAGATGGGTGTTATGTTTGCCCTAAATTCACTGTTTAGCTGAAGATATAACTGATATAACTGACACATTACTGGTCTTAGAACTTATTAAATGGCAACCTTGAATCAATAAGCATGAGTAATTTTTTGTGTGTCCTTTCCTGTCTCTGACAGCCCCCAATAAATTGTGAGGAATCTTATGGTGCTAAAATTATCAGCAGCCAAACGGTTCATGCTCTGTTGTCTTACATCCTGCCATGTGATGACTCACTCCACTCCAGAATAATGCCATTTCAATTAAGTGATAAATAAAGTATGTAAACAGTTTTATAAGCATTTCTAACCCTAATTTAATCTGGTTTGTTGTCTTTGCATGCACTTGATCTCTTTTCATTTTCTAGATGTTGAAATATTAAGGTGTAATTATTAAGATGCCAAGCAAGATATAAATAAGTGCTTATGTGTAATAAAATGAAAGCAAAAGCTTGCTGTAAGAAAATAAATGTTGATTTTTAGCTGTCCTGAGAATCAGAGTAGATAGACATTGACTGGTGAGGATCTGGAATATAAAAAAAGCCGCATGAAGATGATGGAGAGATAGTAACTCTGAGACCATGACACCTCTCTTCACATACAGTGTTGTTCTTCCCCAGTGAGGCAGGTTAAACTGATAGTGCATCACAGAATTCTTTGACAGCTCTTCCTTGAGCAAGCAGCTTCTCTTAATGCAGCTGGCTCCTACAGAACCTCTGTTGTGAGTGCAAAGATACCAAGACCCTTCAATTAAAGGAGTAGGTGGGAACAAATAAAAATGTTGACGGTCATATCAGCAGTCTTACCAACACTGAACTGATTTGCAAAACTAAATTCATCTTGGTTTTGAACTTCATTAAGAAAGAGGACCTGTATTTAGGGAGAGGGGAGGTATGTCTGTGGAAAGGACAAGTTAAAAAATACCAGAATGATGTATTTGCTCATCATTAAAACTATTTTGATTTTTCAATTTGAAATGAGGTTTTTCTTTTCAGTTTTAACTTTGAAAATACAGAAATAAATATCTAAATGCTGAAAATAATTGCTTCAGAAAAACTCAGGATGAAACATTTCAGAACCAAATATAAAACTGTGACAGTGAAATTGGACTTTCTCCTCAAAGCCCAGCTAAGCAAGTACTCTTCCTGAGTGTTTGGAATAAAATCATTTTGCAATCAGTGGATTAAAATGTAAACCTGGACACATATGATTACAATAACATCATCATACTTGAAAAACAAACGTGTACCTGCAGGATCTGATTCATCTAGCGAAAGAGGAAGGGAAAATAAAAATGTTCTGAACTTGCAGCTGTTTTTCCCTGAGGAGCAATGGCTCTGATGTAAATAATCACTTTATTCTGTAAGTGCATACGCTTTCATTGCACAAATTGTCTTCACCCCTTCTACCCTTTTCTCCAGTGCAAGCCTCTGCAAAATCTAGTAAGCCTCGTCATCCTGTTTTGAAATATCAAAGCTGTAAATATCCAAGGCAGAGTTGTTGTAGGAATCTCATTGTTTTAAACTGGCATCTCGAAACCTCAAAGTCAGTGTGAAATAAAAGTCTTGGTTGGATTGCACTGTGAAAGACAGATGTATCTTATCAGTAATGTGGAAGAAATACAGCTTTTTAACATTGTCTTCTGTGGTCAGGCAAAGAGAGGGAAAACAGACATAAAATTAACAACAGGAGTGATGGAGTAGCCTGGTAAGTAAATTCCTTTGCAAATATTTTGCAGCTCTGCATCAGTCATGGAGTGTGTGGTTGCTTGCTGTACCTCAGGACATAATATATAATGTTCACAGTACTGAAAAGCTTTTGTACTGAAATTTATAATCAGCAGAGCAGAAGGGACGCTCAGTGTCTGCTCTCCCCACCTGTGAGTGTACCCAGGTGCTTGCACATTAGTTCACAGAAATAACTGGATGTACTCGGTATTACCGACACCAAGGGAAGGAGGATCAGAATCTCCCCGAGTCTTTGTCTATCTGTAATTTGTCACAGTCAATTTTCAGCAACTCTGACTGCCCTGGGCTGCAGCTGATAATTGGGTTGGGTTGGGTTGTTGTTGTTGTTGTTGTTGTCTGGGTTTGTTTTTCCTTTTTTCCTTTTCTTTTTTTTCTTCCTGTCTTCCGTGATACACTCGCATGCTTATGAATATGATTTATTGTTTCTCTTTTTAAGGTAAAAGGGTTGGAGGAAGGGTATGGCACTCCTGAAGGAAAAAAAGTTAGTCACCCAGCTAAGGGAACCTTTTTCTAGGCAGGTAGTGATTAGTTCTTGTTCTTAGAAATTGATGGTATGTATTTCTCAGATAATCATGTCTCAGGGAGTATATTGTGAAACATTCCAACTGTGAGTATCGATGTAACTGCCTTTTACAATTTTCTATCCCATTGCTTCGGGAGCAGTTTGTCAGTGAATTTCACAGGTTAATTACCTATCGTTTAACAAAACCCCAGTTTTCGTTGTCCCTTCAAACTGTGTTCATTTTCATAACATCTCGTTGTGAGGTAGGCATCTATTATAACATCTTTGTTTTCGTCTCTTGAATTAGCATCATTTCTATATCTTCTATGTGAAAATCTTCCAGTTCCTGTAAGGATTACTTCTTTGTCCTTCTTGTTGTTGTTTTGATTTTGTTTCGTTTCTTTCAGGAGGATGTTAAATGCTATGCAGGTTCTCACAACAAATACATCTTCATTTACCTGAACATCCTAGAGTGCTTCAGTTAGCATTTGTCACTGTGCTTTCTTTGTTGTTCCAATGAAAGGGCAAACTGTGTATTAAAGCATCTTAGTGGGGCTTATTCTTGTATTTTCAGTGCCTCTGTACATACATTTGTCAAACACAATTGAAAGGCAGGCATTTGGAGTGGAGTATGGTTGCCTGAAATGAAGCCTGTAATTAAACTTCCTGCAGAAGTTTAATTTATGGCAGTTGCTATACAGTTTCAGCTATTAAATAAGGAGGAGCAGATCTTGAGATGCCTCCGTACTGCATAGTGTCTGCATTTTGAAACATCTTTAAGTTCCAGAGTGCTACCCAAACTTGAATTTAGCTAGTTGTGGCTGATGGCCATCTCTGAAAACACAGTTTGGCATAAGGTAGTGGAAGATGGATGGTCTCCCAAGTAACCGTAACTGGTGGCTTTTCAGCATTCAGAGAAACTACACAGAACTTTTTCTCACATTTAAGGCCCTTGTGAACGAGATACAGAAAAAACATGATGCTAACTAGTAGAAGTTTAGACTGTTCTTAGCTTTTAATCCTGATGAAGCAACATTTTAGTATTACATTAGAGCTGAAAAATGGGAATCCAGAATGCTGATCTCTTTTTTTCTTTTGGATCCCCAGATCTAAACGTCCAGTGCCAGTTTCCACCACAGCACCCAGAATTGACTCTCCCAGGGCTGTAATTCCCCACCAGCAGGTATGTGATGTATTTCTCCTTAGCCAAAGATAGTACCATTTTTATCTCCAGTGGTGAAGGTACCACCTTCCACAGAAAATAGCTTTTTCCCACCCCAAGGAAAGTAAACATTGAATGAATGAACAGGCTGCAAAACTGCCACAATGCAATGTCTTAGTGATCTGTCTTTTGCTAATTTCTGATTAGCAGAGCCAAAACATCCAGCCATCCTCTGAGATTTGATCTAGACTAACGCATTCTGAGCAGTGTGTTTTCATCTAAGATGCAAGAGCCTACTAAAATGTATCTCAAAAGATACATTTGCTCTTGTAGATACTTGGGGGAAAAGCATCAGACTGTGTCTCAGTGTATCCAAATCCTGACTACAACTGAAAAGACATTGATCTGGAAAGAAGATATTGGGCCATTTGAAAGCTTGCATCATATTGCATTTTTGTCACATTATTCAAAAGACAGAAGAATAAAAAATAAAGAGGACAAGTAAATTTAGTGAATATCAACAAGTAGCAGAGGAAATGGATGGCTTGGCTTCTGTTGTCAAGGTTCATCATCTTCCATAAATTAAATGTTCATATAAGAAACAGCATTCGTTGACTGTACCTGGCAATTCATCTCTATCTTTGGAAACCCTGAAAAACAGAGATACCTGAAAGATAGTGTGTATCCTGAGGCTTAATGCTGGGTAGGACAGTTGTGTATTGCTGATGTGTTTAATTAGATAAATGGAGATGAGATAAAGTTCCATTGCTGTAACTTTATCCCTTCTGTGAGTAACAGTTTCATCCCTAGTGTGCAGTATAAAAAAAGAAATGTTAAAGATAAAAATAAATGGGGAATTAGGTGGTGTTCTACTGTTTGGCAGTTCTGCTGTTTGGCAATTCTGACTTCTGTAGATCAGTTTTAAGTAATTTTCATAAGTGCCATGCTTTTCAAATTCAGAGCTCAAGAGGTAACATCATCCCTATAATGGCTGCAAATTTGTTCTAACTAACAGAAGCGAATGTACCTAAGAATAACTTGATTCAGTTCTATTTTGTCAAATTGGAAATGAACCTGTCTGGCCATTTGTCAGTTGAGACAGAAATAATAATGTTATTTTGCTCTGGATCTTGTAAATTTTTTTGTCAAGGGAAGATGAAATTAAGAATTTATATTGCTCAAAGTAATTTCTGCTTCTGTCATGATTCTATAAAGGTTATCTTAGTTATTGGAAGAAGCACCAAACAGTACTGTGAGATTCCTAGACCAAAAAGCCATGTATCATTGTTTTAGTTAGACTGGTGTTTGACAGAAACAGCAAAGCAACAGGGACAGAAAGGGAAAGAGGAAACTTTCCCTCAAAAATGACACAAGGCATCAAGTAGACATGTCTCTTTAGAGTTACGCTCCAACACAAGACTGACAACTGTCTTTAGTCCCTGCGCACCTACTTCCTCCACAGCACAAAAAAAAGCATTTATACATCAAATTTTCATGACTTTCTATTAGGTGATTTTCTTCCCTTGCAAGTGACTTTTAAAATTACTGCCATAAGTATTCAAAGGTATTTATCACACAAAACATTTTTCTCCCCTGTCTGCACTATAGAAAAGTTAATTCCACATGCTCTGGGTTTTCTTTTTTTAAGATATTAGATTGCCTTTGACTTGAAACCTATGAAGTCCCTTTAAATTTCCTATTTTGACCCTTCAGAGGGAAACAGGGATCAAAAGAGCATGTCTCACACCTGAGCGTCCTGTTCATCAGTACTCAGGAAAGATGTATAGGAACTGTTGGATTCAGCCCATTTTGAATGGGCTACAGGCAGTACTTGCAGCTGGAAAAATGTTCTTTTTGGAGCTAATCATGTGGCATCTAGGAGAAGATGTGGTTGGATATCTAGCAATATTCAGAAAGGTCCTCTTAGCTGTAGTGAATTTGGCACAGCAGTAGAATGCTGGAGAGAGGGGCCTTTTCAGGTCAACAGGAGTGATGCTTGTGTCACTAGTATATGCTAGGAGACAGCAGAAATTTTTAGTTCTTCTCTGAGCATGGTTTGAAAGGGAATGGAGGCATTGAACCATTGAAGAAGTCTCAAAATCCAGAATAAAAATTCTTTACTGATACAAACAGTGCTATGGGGATGTTGCAATCACACTACAATAAAGAGACTAAAAATTGGAGTTTCTTTGTTTGTCTCTATTGTTTTCAGTAACACACTCACTGAAATGAAGAACTCCCTGACACATAGGCAGGAACTGTCACCTCCGTGTCACTGCTTGGCAGTGTTTAGACTGATGGTTCACATGGAATGAATTTGAGTGCATTTTAGAAAACAGGAGCAGAACTGCATTACAAGACAGTCACAACAGTGTTGTCCTCAAACATTGAGAGAAGCTTTTCTCACCTTTGTCTAAGTCAAGGTTAAAGCATGGCAATGATAGCTAAAAAAACCTGCATGTGCAAGTTCAGTGCCTAGTTTAAACCATAAATTTATTGCTGGATTGGAACTTCCACTAATTTTCAAACCTGAGTTTCTTCTTTGGCTGCTATGGTCATGACATTTTTGTGTTTTAGAAAACTGAGACTTATAAATACCCCAGAGTTCTTCACCATGATAAAAATTTCTCTCTTACACTGATCAGTGTTACAGACAGTACAGGTTCGGCATCCATAACTATGGTATCAACTGAGGTGTAGAGGTATCACTGGAAGTAGGAGTTGAACTGATTTGTAATTACCTTTTTTCTTATCTGACAATCTCAAACTTGAAATAATTTTAGCTTAGTCAAGTCTTTTGCAGAGTTATGGCATAGCTGTAAGAAAAGGCACAACTAATGCTGAAAGCATTTGAGTAGCAAGAAGAGCAAGCCTCAGTCCAGGGACTGAAAGTAAACCATCATCAGCCAGGTGTTTTCTGCTGCTTTGCAGGGGAGAGCAAAATGCAGGTAAGATTCAGCTCAGTGCAGTTCAAAACGTTCAACCTGAAACTTTCAGGCTAAGTATAGCTTTAAGATTTTTCCCTTTATGTAAAGCTATTAAGATACTCTCTTTAATTTTAATATGACGGTATTTATGAAATAGTACAGAGCACACTTATTTCACAGTCCCAGTGAGGATCTCATAGTGCTTATTAATTGTTTCCTGCCAAATTTGGGAACTTGTGTGGCCAAGAGAAAATAGATTAAAAAACTTACTTACTTTTTTAAGTAGAGCATGGGATGGAAAAGCTGGGTGAGACAAAAGCTATTTGTCAGATATCTTTGAGCAGAGTCATTTAATGGCATGATGCCTCCATTTTCTTCTTTCTATAAAATTTTTATACCAACAACTACTTCTTGTGCCTATTTGAGGTCAAATTTGTTAGTATAGTGTTTAAATTGTTCTCCCATAAGCACAAGAAGTGACTAAAGACTGTACAGTCATAGCAATAGTTAAATAGAACATGGGCTGTCAAAGGAAGAGGACCTGAAAAGCTGATGTTGTTTTCCAGTATAAATGTGTTTCTCAGTTCTGTGATACATAAGAAGGACCACTTGCCTATTGTAGAAATTCAGTATTTGTAAAGAAAGGAATAACAGTATTTCAGAATGAAAATTGAGCAGATTCATAGTTTCCTTCTACCCCAAATGTATGAGACTCCTCTACATTTATCAGTCTTCATCTCATTCACTAACATTACACTGGGAAATTTTCCCCTCGTAGTCAAGGATTGCAGCAGGATCACAGCATCTTTCTTGTGGAAAGAAGCCCATTGCTCGGTGTCAGAGCCTCCTCTTCTGGTCGGCTGAGGGGTAGCATCGGATTTACACAGTTTCAAGTAATAGCTCGTTTTTCCAGCCACAGAGGCTGAAACATAATGAGATGAGAGACGTGGGAAACAGGAGAAGGTTTGTTAATATTGGCTGAATTTCGTATGGTGTAGTGCTAAAAGCCCCACGGCTGCTCAGTGTTAGAAATTTGACCTTCACCTTCAGAAATGGTTTCAGAAATGCTGCATTGATCTGTTTTTTGCCACTGAACTGGAGCGGGAAAATGTAATCTTAAATACCCTACCAGGGATAAATTACAAAAAGAAAGAACTAAAGCTGATGATTGGAGAGGAATTTTTTACAAGAAGTATACAGCTGTTCTCTTTCCATTTCATTCCTTTCCCACCAAACTGAAGAAAATCAACTACCTTGAACGTAATCTCCAAATGGATAATGGTAAACTAGCATTGCTGGGTTCCTAAGGAACTCTTGTGCTGAGTTAGCAGCACACTGGTGGTGTGGCGAGCAATTGTTTGAGGAGTGAAAAGTGAAAAGGCCATTCATGTCATAAAAGTGAGTGAAATTAGTTTTAATTAAGTAGTCCATATTATCTTTATTTTCTCAAATGTAATTTTCCTAAACTATATTATACGGTTTAGAAAAATTCAACAGTAAATTACAAAATATTTCTCTTTCCATGGCACCTTAGCGTCAAAATCAGGAAATTTAATTAGCAATAACCAATACAAAAGAATAAAATCAGAAGCCAAATTATTCTCAGGTCTGTTTCCTGCAAACTGTGAGAGAGAAGTGTGTAAGATGGGAAAAATGGCAATTGAAGCAGTGCCAGCCCAAATGAGGTAAAATGTCCCTGTAAGCCACCACCTGCTTCTGTGTTGGCTTTCATTAAGGGAAATTGTGGGCATCATCTCTTCTTTAGGGTAAGATACACTCCCAGACCCTGTTCTGCAGAACTGCACAGCAGCATGCTGCCAGTGTTACTAGTGGACCTCTTAACTGTGAACATCAGGGCATCTGGATACTACTTACGGCTGCAGCATATTTAGGTCCAGAGGAAGAGGATGAAGTGTTCTTTTCCTGTAGCAAAAAAAAAATGTAGACCAAGTTAAGTTGAAACCAGGATCTCTTTGAGGTAAACTACAAATTGACATTATGGCTGTAGAGAAATCTGTAGATTGCCAAACATTCAAATAATTTGGTACCTTAGCTATAGATATCTTTTTTTTTAAAAAGCACATAATTGCAGAGAAACAACAAATAAGAATAAAACTGCCTTTGAAGCTATATAGCTTACTGAGAGTAAAGGAAATGCCCACCTGAAAGTGAAATTTTTATTCCTCTTTGATAAAATTGTTCATACTGCAGCTGGGCAAACTTGCAAAAAATATAACTGCATACTGCCAGTAGCTGGAAGGAAAGGAGTTTCACTAAGCTACATTAATAGCAAATAATTTATGAAACTGAAGTATAGTACTGCATTTTTTCCAGGATGAGGGTTTGATAGAATGTTTCTAATTTGAGCATCAGCACAGATGTCTGTGGGTATATAGCTATTTCAGGAGAGATTCATTTAAGCTCAACTAAGACAATACATCCTGATGTCCTACTTAGGAATATTATCTGTGACATGACTGTCATCATCTGCATACTCATGCACGTGTTCCTTCCACTGGAAATTATACTGAAATTATACAGAATAGAAGCATCCTATCTGTTGAGCTGTACCTGTGCTGTACTCCTGTTGATCTATCTGCTAACCATGCTGCATGGCCTAATTAGCATGAACCAGAGCCTATGAAACCAATGCAATGTGTGGGCTTCTGTAACTTCAAGTGTACTCATGGAAAATAGAATGCTGTGGTTTAGAATCATTACATTTTTGTAATAATGGCATTGACTTTAATATTTGTATGTTATCTCAAATGATTCTGACCTCAAAATGTCTTTTTAAGAATTCCCAATTAGCCTAGAAATTAATAGACAGGGTTGCCTTTACATTAAAGTATTGCTATGATGTTGTCTAGTACCAAATGTTCTGTTAATGTTAAGCTTTATTTGTTGATTTCAACTAAAATCCAGTTTTAAAAAAATGCCTGAGTATGTTTTGCTTCCCTTATTTTGAAACAATGCATTTCTTGTTTTGAAAATCTTCCCTTTAAGGTTGGATGCTTTGGTCCCAACCTATTTAATGCAAGTTTATCAATATATTTAGAAAGCAGTAATTGCAGATATGTTATATTTGCATGTGTTCTATGATTGCTCTTTTCTTTTTTTCTTTTCTTGGCCTGCATGTTTGCTACTACAGGAGCCTGCTTGGGAAATCAATGGCAACAGAACAACCTTCAGTCCTCTAACTAACACGGCGACTGGCCCTATGGGTAGTATTTTAGCAGCCAATGGAACGTTTTCAGGCTACCTCAACAAGCAAGAGATCAGCTTTTCAAATAGCTCTTCCTACTCAAAGACTACCACAGTTAGATCTTCCATGTCCTCTCAGTCTGTGACTCCCGACATGTCACCTGCAAAAAGTAATCTAGGTTCTAAACAAAGCCCTGTATTGAGCAGTGGCACTAGTGCTGTGAGCCCCTCAAGGCAGTATAACAACCCTATTGGCCTTTACTCAGCAGAGACTCTAAGAGAAATGGCTGAGATGCATAAATTAAGTCTCAACCGAAGGGCTTCGGAAGGTGGACTTCCTAGAGGGTAGGTAACATGGTAAAATATTTAATATTCCAATATGTAATATATATGCTGAAAAAATAATGTAATAGTACCTACCCCATTGTGCATTTTTCTGTTGGTGATGAATAAGGTCTGGAACAATTATTAGATTGTCCAGTACCCCACAAAACATACACAGGACTGTTACAGAGTAATTCTTGATCTTTGTTATCTGCATCACAGTATGGATTGGCAGTAACCACCAGAGCATGAGGAACACTGTGACTGAATCAGCTGTGATCATTCTGGCATTTAGTAACTTAGACTAATGCATGTAGTAGTCTAATAGAAACAATTGCCACTGTTGGCCGTTATAGAAGCTGCTCTAAACCAGATCTGAATCTTTGGTACTTTCCTAAAGAGAAGTTGTTTTAAACAGCAAATTTGTCATGCTAGTCTGTGGGAGCGTCCCACTATAATTCCTCCCTTTTCTGTGCAAAATGAGTCTAAACTGCAGTATTTTGAATCCTTAGTGTGAACATTGCCTTTCTCACGTCCATTAGCTTGCTCTTAACTTGCATGTAACAAGGAATGATCTGTAGATACAACCTAGATAACTTGATCCCATGCTGTCAAGGTGTTCAGTGTCACTGTATTGCAGATCAACTGTTGTAATAGTACATCTGTCAGCTGAGGGGCTTGGACTGCAGCACGTGAGAAAAAGCAATGAGAAACAGGTTTTCCTATTGTGGGCTGTTTTGGGTTTTTTTTGCCTTCACTTACTATTTTGCAAACAAATCTCTAATTTATTTATTTCAAATGAAGATAAATTTCTTACTGCGAATATGGGGAAAAGTGGACTTTAAACACTAGGGACTTAGCTATATGTGGAAAATGAGAAAATTCAGAGATTCCACTCGAGGTCTGATAGCAAGTGCATATTTTCGAGTACTTTATACCCAGTTGCAGAAGGTCTTTGCAAGAGTAAACCCAAAGGTTTTCAAGTTGTATCAAAGTAAGAATATTTTATCATTGTAAGAGAATTTATACTTGTTCTAGATGAATCAAGCAGTTTAGATGATTCATTGCTGCTTTCTAGAGCACTTTGTATTGACAATCCTAATTAACTTACCTGAAAAAAACATCTGTCCTCCCTTGTCATACTGGATAATTAAGAAAGGCAATTAGTGTTTAAAAGAAAATAATTTTTTAATTAGTAAGCAAGATCAGCAAAATAAACCTCAGAATGCGTCTCTCAACAATTTTCTTGAGGAAAACTAATCCTTGTCTTACTTCAATGCTCTGAGTTTCCTGGGAGTATACCTCACTGTCTTCCACCCATTGTCTTCACAAATCTCCTTAACACCTGTAAGGGTGAGAGGGAAGGGACTGTATTTTGGATGGCTCAGCATTCTGATTTATTTCCTTCTTATCAAAATTTCAGTGCAGTTCTATTCATCACTTACCAAAGTCAACACAAGCCATTACATTAATTCCAGAGTGCACTGTGATAGGACTACATAACATGACAGTGACGTTGGAGTACAAAAGAGGTGTACTCTACCTTACAGCAACCATCTGAGATGTTGGGGGTGTTTTTTGTTTGTTTGTTTGGTTTGGGTTTGGTGGTTTTTGTTTGGTTTTTTGTTTTGTTTTGGTTGGTTGGTTTTTTTTGTTTGTTTGTCTTTTTGTGTGTGTGTTTTTAGTTAAAATTCTAGGGAATCGCTATCTGCCTGTAATATCTGTAGCACTGGTGAACAAGAAATCACCTATGTGTTCTGTCAAAAGAGTCAGTCTTTATCCTGCAACCCAGGAACAATCTCAAAAGATGAAAGAGCCTGGAGCTGCTAAGTACATGTGTCTCTAACTTCTCTGAGATTTAGAGAACTCTACATCTTAAGTGCATAGAAAAAATCAGACTTCAGTAATCTCATCATTCCCACTCCCACTTGAGTGTTCACCATGAAGTGAGAGACATCTTCCTTGCTGCCCTATAGAGAGAGTAACATGGAACCTGGGACTTGGTATCTCCAAGGCAGTCTTGATCTTGTGGATATGTGTGAAAGAGTGCATAAGCAAGCACTGTATCAACTCTGGACTTTGTTGTGGAAGTTCTTGTCATATAGTTCAACAGGAAATGCTGTGTAAAGATTGTGAAATTTGGTACTCCAAAACCGTGAACTCATTATGTATTCATGAGCATGCAGTTATCCTTATGATAAAAACTGTTTTTAAAAAAGTTTGGAGGTTGATCTTAACTTTTATTTTTCAGTTTGGTGTCCTTTTCACCAAATCATTTAAACTTAATTGTGTGAATTACTGTTAGAAGTTTAGCTAAACCCTTTGGAGAATCCTATCAGAAAGCTAAAAGTGATTTTTATATTATTTCCTTGATACACAGATAACAAAATATCTGTTTCTTTGATGTGCTTTTACATTAAAGCTTTAGCATCCTAGCCTAGGGCGAAAAAATAGAGGTGGCCTGCTAAGAGTGTGGAACTTGATGTACTGAAAGCTCTGGAAAGGAGAGTAAATACGAAGAGTGAGTCATAGCTTATAATATATGGGTCTTTTTCATTCCAGTGTAAGTTATTTTTCACATTGTACTTTGAAGGCAGTAAATACCTGTTCCACAAGTACATGCCAAGTGGCTTAGGTTACCAGCTTTCTACTCCATGACATCTGTGAGCAGCAGGTTGGGGGTTTCATACATATCTGTACTTAGAATCAAGCTAAAATAGTGTGTGGCCCTAAACTAGAGAGAATTTTCTCATCAGATACTAATTATAAGGTGAAGTAGATTTGCTCTTTTTGAAGGAAGCTATAATAGCTTCCTCACATCTAAAAATCCTTACTGAGACATGTGGCTGCTGATCTCTTCTTGGTGTGTGCACATATTTTTTTTTATTTGAATGCATTTTATATGGAAATAAGTTAGTATTCTAATGAAGGTGTTTTTTCAGGACAATAATTCTGCCTTTAATATATTACTTTATATGTAAGGCAGAAGCCTGGATTAGAAGATTAAAGGAGGCATTAGAGTCCACTTCAGAAAATGATACTATTACACTGTGTTTCATTGTAAACGAGTGCCCAGCTGTCCTGCACATACCTAAAATGGATATAGGATCACTGATGTGCTTACAGGCTACAGCATGTTCCTAATATATCTCTGCTGGTTCCTGTAACAGACTGATATATTTGGCTTAATGTAGGGTTTATAAACTTAGAAGAATATTCTCGAATCCAAGGGACTGAAGGATACTAACCATGGAAGATGATCTGTGATTGCTTTTTCCATGGAAGTGCAGATGTGCAAAGCCTTTACTGCATCTTTGGCTTATTAGAATGTTTTCTTATCATGAAGAAGACACCAGGATGAGCCAGTGCAAAAGGACTGTATGTAAAAAGAAGCAGTAATAGCCAAAGTTCTGCAAGGCAAAAGTAGAAGACAAATACACTTTGAATGTCACTGTAACAGTATGACATTGCTTTGCAGTATTTCCTATCAATTCCTGATCCAGGAATGTTACAGCAGCAAATTCTAAGATTCAGTGGCCAATTCCATCAACAGCATATTTAATAACTGATCCTGGACTGTCTCTTTTTTTTTTTTTTTTAAATGCAAAATACAATTCATTGCTTTTCACCTAAGAATATAAGAGCAAAGTAAAGGTATTCTAAGTTTTGAATGAACCAGGTTAAAAATAAGTGCCATAGCAAATTAATGCTGTTCATGCAACCAAAAGAAAGAGCTATTAGCAAATAATACAATATTCCAGTTTAAGCACACTGTCTGTTCATCAGTCCCAGGTTTGGCCTAATCAAGGCCTACCCTGAGTTTTGTGTTGCGTGCATTTGGAATTAGAGTGCAGGCTACTGTCACTTCTTGTTTATGCAGTGAAGAAGGGTGTAGCATGATCATAGTGTTTATTTTCATACTAGATGGAATACAATATCCTGATATGGGCATCCAAAAAAAACCAAACCCAAAACACATAATGCATGGATGTGCTAATTTCACATGGAATAAATTAGAAATGACTATTCTGAAATTAATTGGCTTACACCATTGTTGGCATAATGTAGGTACAGTCAGATTGAGACCAATAGTTTGTTAAATACAAAGGAATTTCCCTTAGTTTTAGATGGAAAATGTCTACCAATATATTCCTTGGGTATACTCCAGCATGTAAAAGACCAAAAAGTCAATCATGTAATACTAGTTCTGAGGACAGCCTGAGGAGAACAAACTTCATCCTTGAATATTTAGTATCTGAGGGAAGAATATAATCTCTGCCATTCATTTTCAGGTGAGAATATACTCCATAAATGCTTCTTTCTTCCCTCTGCTTCTTTGGTATCAGTACTTTTAGGGATGCACAGCAGTAAAATTCTGTTCAAGGATCAGCCATGGTACCTTACTAAGTCCCAGTGGATCAATTGTAATTCCTACTTTTTTTTTTTTCTTTTCTTAATCGTGTTGGGGGGTTCAGGCAGATATTTCCTTTTTGTTCTTATTTGAAATGCTCTGAAAGAAGATGTAGTGTAAACTTTTGTAAATACCTTTTGCCCTTTACGCTCTAAAAAACATTGACTCTTTCTGTGTGGTTGGTTTTGATGTTGTTTGTTCTTTTTCTCCTCTTTTAGGTTGTAACCAACACTGCCACCAAGTTAGTATCACTTCTATATAGTGCCAAGTATTTGTGTTATGCTGTACATGTGAAGATTTGTTTTCTGGGGTAGCATGATCCCTTGTGTTCCTGCTGTGTCTGCTTGCAAGTGGAAGTACTTCTAAAAAGATCTTACTGGTATGGCAAGCATCATGGGCTGCCACTGGTGTCCAGTGGTGCTGCCTTCTAAGCACACAACGTGTTCAGCATTTCTTGGTGGTGTTCTAATGCTGCAAATGGAATCAGCATCTGAGCTTGCTCAGTTCTTGCAAATGCTTTCAGATTTTTTTTTGTCTCTACAGGCCATGTTTAATTCCTCTTAACTCTTCAAGTAGTTTGCCTTAGTAAACATACTCCAAAACAAGAAGCAACTATTGATTTGAAAATGTAGCTGACCTGCTTTATTTAGTGAAGTTTGCAGAATCCCAAGCTCTGGTCTTTAGTTTTCCTAACAGCAGAGGATTGTCTCTAAATTCTCACTTTCTGTCTCTGAACAGAATGTTTTGTCCAGAAATTGCTGGAAAGACTTTGTTAAGTTCAATGTAAAATAAATAATTATATTAGTGAAATGTCAAATTTAAACTGACAAGACAAGGTAAGAAGTAGCAGAATACTTACAGTTGAAATAATTTACACTGATACAGCATTCTCTGTTGATTTTAATGATGTGTGGGTGCGAGCTCATGCAAATGATGTAACTCTTTAGGAGTGACGAAATTCTAACCAATTTCCATTGGCAATTATTCTGTTACAATTATCTTGGCAAGCAAAGTCACATTATAGGGGAAGGTTAGTCTTGTTTGCTTTGAGGCTGGTTTTACTTGATCCTTGATCCCAGCTTGGTTAAAAAAAAAAAAAAACCAAACAACTTTCTCTAGGGTCTGACCTCTGCCACTTCACTTTGGAGCACAGCACTCTATAAGCACTAATATCTGCATTTACTTCTGGAATTACAAGGAAAACTGCAGTTGAATATCTGTAGTCTTTTCTGTTGTTTTCGGGAGAATTCTGTTAACTTTAGGGAGGGTTTTGCCTTGGTATGTGAAAAGTGACTAAAACTTCTAGAAAATACTGCTGAAACTGTTAAAATACAAGTGAAAGCACAGATCCATTAGGGCTGTTGAGGCTAAGATTACTAGCTTTTCTAATTGGAATTGATTGTGGAAACCAGCTGCTTTGAATTTTACTCTTTAGAGGTGGCATATTTAACCTTTGTCTTTTTATTCACAGTCTTCTCAGATCTTGGGTTTCAAATCTCTTCAATGTTTCTAAAAGTGTGGGGGAAAGAGAACACTGAACTCAAGATCTTGAGAACATGTGTACTCCTGTACTCCTAATTGTCACATGATCATTAGGATATTAAAGAGAAGAGATACCATTGCTAAAATAAGTCATGTGCATGCTAAGTCCAGAGTATAACATGCACCCCTCTACATATCACCCTTCAACAGGTGACCTCAGTATAATAATGGTAGTAATAATAATAATGCTGTCATGGTTGATGAATAGTTAATGGTGGATAGTTGCAGTGTCTTTGTATGAAGATGATTTTCGCTTTTTAAATGCATAATACAGTTTCCCAATTCCCTCCCATACAGTGTTGATGCCTGTAATTAAGAGGCTGTTGCTGCAATACAGCATGTGCATGTTTATGTCTCTGTTCCTTGAGCATGTGGCTGTTAATGTTACAGCAAGTATTTTGAATGACATCTGTCTCTCTTACTGTCCATCTTCAGTCAGTGCATTCCACCAAATGAAAGGATGAAAACATAGTGGAATACCTTGACTACCTTCTGAGGTGGCACATCAACTTTGATACTCTCTGAAAGATTAAGTCACATGACTGACAGCTTTATTTCATTTTTACTTTTTTCACCATGCCGCATTTATCATTCAAATTTAACACTCGGGCACCCTCTGTGGCAGACAGGCATACTCAGTCCCTTGCCAAGCAGTCTCATAAAATAATGCAGCAAAAGGATTGTTATTAGATTATATACTTGTGGTGAAATGAAGTAGTTTAAATTGAAAAGGAAAAATGTTCCAATCAAACAGGATTACATTTTCCAGGATTTCTTTTGGGGAGGAGATACATCCATTGTTAGCTTTTGGGCTGAGTTCAAAATGAAGCCTTTTTGAAATACCCTTTTTTTCCCCTAAGAACAGAATTCTTAGTTTTGTTCAGTTTGAGTATACAGAATCTGTAGCGCTGGCATCCTCCAGGGCCAGCAAACTAGAGATCCGTCTTCATCTCCTGTAGGTTATAAGAGCACCTGCTTCAGTGACTGACAGCTGAGGTGTAGCTTGCCCATTGAAACTCCACACAATACTCACTCCTAACTGCAGTACTACAGCAATGTACAATGTGGTGCTACATGGAAACCACATGCTCCTTAGCTGAAATTTGACATTAAACTGACTTGCTTTTTTGCAGTGGGAGCTTCAATTAACTTGCTCGTGGCTCCATTTCTCAAATAAAAATCCTCAGAAGTGAAACCTCTGGAAAATAGGGCAGCTCCTCTGCCAATGCAATAGTCTTCTTGATTGCCATGTAGGTTATTTTGATCCAAGGCTGTGCATTTCTCATACTGTAGCAACACTTAGAGCTGGCTGTACAGATATTTTTTGAATATTAATTTAGTCTTTGTGAGGAAAACTTTGAAGACTTAAAGTTACAAGTACTAAATTTCACTATGATTAATAACCCAGACAGAAAGTGCCAGAACCTCCTGAATAATAGAGGGTCTGACATCTGTGCACTCCACTGCCCTTTCTAGCACTCTGTGAGACCTTCATGAAAGAAAGTATAGGTGCAGCAAATAAACAGGGAATTCTGTGCAGTATGTATGCACATCCACGGCCGTGCATATATACGTGTGTGTATATGTTTGTATGCACTTATCAGTGTATGTGGATGTTAGAATAGAACTTTCATATGTGTAAGTATCACATAAAGACTTCAGGGATTTATTGTGATTTTTTTTTTTAATGCAATGACAACTGTTTCACCTATTTTTTCTCTTTACATATCTGTGAGGCAACACAAAACCATAATCCATTAGTGCAGCCAGCTTTTAACTGTTACCTGTTACTAATATTGTCTCTTGTCCTCTGACTTCTGTGGCTTTTGTGGTGAGATGCCATGAGCAGACGTGTACACTCCTCTGTTGGTGCTTTTTTCTTTCACTTAACTGTCACGCCTTTCTCTTTTCTTCTCCCTTCCCTGATGAAACTCACTCTTGCATAACCCAGCAAGGAATTCACGGAGCGTTTCAACCCCAATGTCCTGAAGGACTCTGCCCTGTCTACACACAAACCCATTGAGGTGAAAGGCCTAGGCGGCAAGGCTACTATAATTCACGCCCAGTATAACACCCCAATCAGCATGTATTCCCAGGATGCTATCATGGATGCAATTGCAGGCCAGGCACAAGCCCAGGGTGGAGAATTTGCTAGGTAAGGTTATTTGCTTGTATGGAATGCTCTTTGCTGCATGATACATCTAACAGTCCCCATGGGCATGACAAGGCAGCTCTTCCTGGTCTGGTGTTTTTTGGTTTGGTTTTTTTTTTGAGTACTTAAACGTGAAAAGTGTAAATGAGTGCTACACAGTGACAAAATAATTTTGAAGTTAAAAGGCTGGATAGTTAGAAAATGTAACACTTCTCTTTTGGTATGGTTTCTAGGACTGGTAAACCCCACTAAAATATATCTAGTGCTCTGTGTATGACCTTGGATGGCTTTTCATTTATGATGGCTCTGCTTTGTAATAACCAGTGTATTATTTGCTTAACTCAGAATGCGGAAGGGGAGGATGAACTTTTATTGATACTTCGAAGAATGCAAAATATTTATTTAGTACTGGCTACTGTTTTATTCTTCAGAATGGAGTGTTGTGCTGTATTATCCCTATGCATAGTCTGCATATATGTCTTACATATATCCTTTGGACAATGGCAAAAGCCCCTGAGCTTCAATAATTCTGTTTTTCCAGTGCATGTTTCTAGTAATCTTATCCGCAGTTGTTATAACTTAACTGTGCAATAAATGTAGCCAGCTTTGTCTCTTCTTGGGTGACTTTCTACCCTAAAAAGAACTTCTTTTTGTGTGACACCAAAGCATAGCAGTAGTAACACATGTTAACATACCTGCTTTTCAATATGCTATCTGCAGGCTCATTCAGAACATAGATGTTTTTTGTATTTGCTTGTNCGGGCCCTCCCCCCCCCCCCAATACTGTGCATAGGTATTATTCTTCTGTTGGTCACAAGTCTCCCTAATGCTGAAAGCCAAACAATGCCTCTAGTTGGCTTTGAACATGACTCAGTGCATCTCCACAGGTGTGACTAAACTGATATTTTCAATTAGCAAAACACAATGAAAGTAGTTCATCCAATATGTGTTCTTGCTAGTGCTTCATATCTTTCATAGGCATGGATTGTATGAGACATTTTATCATATGGTGGCATTTTCTGCTAAATACTGTAGGGGTTGTGTAATCCAAATAGCAACATTTTAAAATGTTACCTGTTTAAATGATCACATAATTAAATAGTTTCACTGCTGAGCATGAGGATCCTTTTCATCGTATAAACAGCACATGAAAAAAATCTGTCTAACACACTTCCAGTCACAGCAGTGGCTCTGCTGGACTGGAAAAAATGGTCTTTTACCACCTGTGGAAGAGATGAAAAAATGGTGTTATTGGGAGAGAAAAGTAAAATACTCTTTCTAGAAAATCCCAGGTGGGATGAAAGAATTCCAAAGAGTGCAGCTAGAAAGGAAGATCAACACACTTTCCAGAAGGGTTAAGGATTTGACCTTACACATAGAATTGTGAAGTAAAGAATCTGAATAGTTTAAAAGGCTTGAATCACAAATCATAAGGTGGGTAATGAGTTATATTAGTATGTACATAAATCTTGAAAAAAAATCCAAGTGAAAGAATACACAGATAAAAAGTAGGTTTTTGTGGACGGTTGAGTCACCAGTAGCAGCAAGAGCTGTGTTAAACGCTACTAGCAAAAGCTCCGTGTTTTTTGTTTTGCTTTTTTTGTTGTTCTCATTTTGAACATGGACTCTACTACCACATGGATGGGTTTGAAATGAGATTATTGTGAAGTCATAGAATCATTACAGTGGGAGAAGACACTTAAGATCATCAAATCCAACTGTCAACCCTCCTACCCATTAAACTGTGTCCTACAGTGTCATATATACATGTTATTTGAACACCTCCAGGAACGGCAATTCCATCACCTCCCTGAGCAACCTATTCCAGTGCCTGACCACCTTTTCAGTGAACAAATTCTTCCTAATATCCAACCTAAACCTCTCCTAGCATAGCTTGAGGTAATTTCCCTTCAACCTATCACTAGTTACTTATAGAGACTGACTCCCAACTCACTACAACTTCATAGAATCATAGAATCATAGAATGGTAAGGTTGGAAGGGACCTCAAGGATCATCTAGTTCCAACCCCCTGCCATAGGCAGGGACACCTCCCACTAGTAGAGGTTACTCAAGGCCTCATCCAAAACTACTTCCTTTGAAGTAGTTGCAGAGAGCAATGATGTCTCCCCTCAGCCTCCTTTTCTTCAAACTAAACAACCTCAACTCCCTCAGCTACTCCTCATAAGACATGTTCTTTAGACCCTTCACCAGCTTCATTGCCTTTCTCTGGACACACTCCAGCACCTCAGTGTATTTCTTGTAGTGAGGGACATTGAGCCTTTACCAGTAATCTTTTTGTATCAGACAGTTCTCGTGAAACATTGTTCTTTGCGGACAACTCCATGACTGTTCTCCCCTGTAATGTTGCCCCAAAAATTGGTTCTTCTGCAAGATCCACTTTGTAAAATACTGTTTAAACTTTTCCTTCATTTTGGAATGTGATTGTTTAGCCTAACATTCACCTGGCTCCAGAATAAATTGATGTTTCCATTCCTATTTGCAGTCAGGTGCAGAGTTCTCGTTAAATCTACTGCTCTGTGATCTATAGCCTTTGTTGCAACTGTTTTTTAAAAACTCCTAACACTTACTGACCAAATAATTTTCTCAGTTGATTGTTTTCTTATAATTAACACAGCATTTTCAATCTAGATATAAAGACAATGTTTCTGCTAATATGACAATGCTCTACCCACTGACTGATACTCATTCAATTAAACCTGTAACTCATTTCCCTGATGTCGTGGGTTTAAAGAGCCAACAGTGAAGCTCTCAAATGAATTGCAGAAAAAAACCAGAATTATGTTTGGAGAGAGTATTACAGATAGAAATTACAAAGCAGATACAGAATCTGTAAGCAAACCCCCTGATTTTTTCCCCAACCCAAAACTAAACCTATCATCTCCAGTGCTCTAATCCTCCCCCACCCCCGCCATGCCTCTACCATCCAAGAGGCCTAAGCACAGCCTCTGGAGGCCTCCAACCAGGTCTATCCGTACATGTTTGTCCCAATAACACAGCTCCTGCCTGACACAAGGCTGGAGGGGGAGGAAAGGAGAACAAACTGACCTTGCTGTGAGTTTATGAAGAGACAGCAGAATTATGTGGTTGAATAACAATCTTCCAGTTTTCAGAGGACTCTTTTTAACCTGGGACACTTAAGGTGTTGCTTTGACCTCTGTGGTAATCTGAATTTTAACCTGCAGTCAGCGCTGAGGATGTTCTGTAGTTTGTGTAGTTGAATAATTCTGAGGTAAGATTGTGCTTAAAGCAGAAATATTTGTTTGAGAAGTTGGAAACACAAAAGCAGACCAAATTGTGTACTGATGTGTTTTGCCTTGGTTCTCTGCCTATAATTTGACCTCAGCACTTATTCATCTCTGGGATTTTCACTTTATTTTTCAGATATGTCCCGATAAGGTGTATGCAAGATGGTAAGCATACTCAGACTGCAGATCTAAAGGGCTTCTGATCTTTTTGGCAGAAAATAGGTGGAAACATTGCATACCACTTCTGTCAGTACTGAAGACTAGACAGACTTAAGAAAAGAATTAGGTTTCCAGACTGACCATTTGAAATCAGTGTTTTAACTTGAGTCAGTGAGATCAAGCTCATGTCCCTCAGAAGACAGTCTGCACATACTGGATCACCATTGAAAACACCAAGGAGAGCATGTAAATTATGTATACTCTCATTATGCAGACTTCATGCTGGAACTTAAAGGTAGAAAAAATCAAATGCTTTTATTTTGTATCTTTTCTCACTGTTTCTTTGTTTCAGTTTTACTATACCACAAACCAAGAGTTGGTTGCAGTAAAAACCATGTGTTTGGTGCATTCCAAGTATATTTCTGTCAGACCATTTCTAAATTCGATTATGTTGTTTACCCACATTCACAAGTCATAGAATGGCTTAGCTTGGAAGGGACCTTAGACATAATCATATTCTAGCCTCCCAACCATGAGCAGGGATGCCTCTCAACTAGACTTGGCTGCTGAAGGCCTCATCCAGCCTAACCTTGAACGCTCTTAGGGAGGAGTCATCCACAACCTCCCTGGGCAGCCTATTCCAGAGTCCCACCACCCTCCTAATGAAGAACTCTTTCCTAAGATCTAGTCTAAACATACTTTCCCTCAGCTTAAAATAATTTCCCCTCTTTTCCTATTGCTAGACATCCTTATGAAAATCCCTCTCCAGTCTTTCTGTAGGATCCTTTCAAGTACTGGAAGGCATAAATCCAACTTTTTTTTTTAATTACCTCCTAGAGCGATTTTTTTAGTAGTTTAATAGTCTAATGTCTGAAGTCACAATATTTTGCTGTATGTCTGGTGTAACTCAGGGATAGAACACTGCAATGTTACTAATATTTTACTTATTATATCTACTTAAATCTGGATTGTGACGTCAGGGAGTGATTCACATGATAACCCATAGTTTTTAGTGACCTCCAAGAAAAAAAAAATCAGATTGCTACTTATTCAAAGTGGTTTGACTATTTTAAAGCTTGTTTTCATGTTAATAATGTGTGGCATGTATGACAATGTGAATTTTTTTTCTATTGAATCCTACTAAAATACCTTAGGCTATAATATGAAGAACCCTCAAAACCTGTAACACATTTGGAAGGATTTTTTTTCAGTAGCATCGATTTTAAAGTAATACGCTTAAAGATGCATTGTATTTCTGCACTTACACACCCAGATGGACAAAATGTCAAATTAAGGAGAGTTATAGCAGAGATATTGATATGGTTATGTGCATCTTTGGGCTAACTGTCACATTTAAGTTTATGAAATGCCCATAATCATCCATGTGGTCTATTTTACACTTCTATGCTGAGCGGCTCACATATCCTAGTTACTCATCTAGAAAATAATTATGATATTTAAAAAAAAAAAAAAAAAAAGGAAAGAGGCCTACTGTATTAAAGACAGAGCTGGAAATATTCCAGTGTATTGCATTAATTTAGTTCAATTTATTTGAGTGTGTTTCACTCTGCTAGGGAAGGTTAATTCACCAAGCTCCATTTCCTGCCCTAATCATCTACCATAAGGATATTAATATGTCATATTAATGCCATACATTGCTACTTGTGAAATTTCTGGTGCGGTCTCTAGCATTTTTTTTAGCCACCTTTGAGCTTATAGCATATCTGTACATAATGCTTTTTCAACTGCTTTTTTTGTATACTGGGTCTAATACAAGAACAAACCATTCCAGCTAGAGGACTAAAATAAAGAAATTAGAACTGTCTGTGACCTGCACGCTGCTGTTGCCACAGAGGTCCGTGTTTGAAATCAGTAGTGCTATCTGTCCCATGGCTTATTATTCACACCAGCCTGCAGCTCTGACATTTGCAGATTTTTTTTAAGTTTCAGCAGGATTAGAAAGACTGGGAATATGTAGTTAACTGTTGGGCAAAACCAGGCCAGTTACCAATGACAGTAATGAAGGCAAAGTACTGTGTGCTTAGTCAGTACTAAGACATAGGCCTGAAATGCCTCCGGGAACTTGAAACTGAGTCAGTTTGGGGGGAACTTTAACTGGATGCTTTAGAGTGTAGAACTTTTCAGTGTAGCCAAGAGTGAGAAGTGTCAACAGTCACAAGGGGGTTGCTGACTTAGTTTTGGTTTTGCAGAATATCTGTGTTCCACACAACCATTATTCCTGCATGAAGTCAGTAGGAGGCAGAAGTCTCTACTATGCTTACTTCCCTGCCTAGAAAGCCCTTCTGCTGAGTATGAAGGGCCAGAAGAGGAAGACTACTGCTTTCTCTCTCCCATATTCCATCTGAAGAAGGCCATGGTGCTAAGTTGTCCATTGGTGCACACAGGAGCAAAACTAGTAGAAGCCATTGGCACACTCTTCCCAAAATAAACAGATCCACATTATGCCTTCCATATCTCCTAGTGTTTAGATATTGTAAAGATAGTGGTCTAGGAAACATGAGCTAAAAATAGAGCCAGAAAATGCTGCCTGCTGCTACAGGACATCTTCCATGCTGAGAGTCTCTTAAGCATAACTTTCAAGTTTTGTGGCAGAGCTTAAACTGAAGAATCAGGGTTTTTTTTCTAATCAGTGGTCTATCACAGAGGTGGTTGTGCTGAAACACACTAAGGAAAATCACTGGGGTTTGTGCCCTGATAGGTCCTTAAGAAAGTTTTCTTATACTGGGGATTATGAGGAATATAAATACTTCTCTAGCAAAATAAAATCCTAAAGAGATGGGATACTTCTGGGTCCACAGCATATATAAGCACACATTATGTTTTTGACCCCATTGCAGTCTCACTTGAAGAACACATCTCATGCTGTCATTAGGTGCAAATCTGTTAAAACAGTGTGTATTATGCAGTGTTGAAGGAGTGTGTAAGGTGGAAAATACTGATATTTAAGGCACTACCTGGCAATATTCCTCTCAAGCTTCCAAATTAAACCCTAAAGTTTTCTACAGATTTGCTCTACACAGTGTTGTCTTGGAAAACACTGATTTTGAACCTGAACCAAGGAAGACTCTGCTATAGTGGATGACTGCTGGACCAAATGACCTTTAGCTTTTAACGGAGGCATTTCTCAATTTTTGTGAAGTTGAGCATGCTGATTGCAAAGCTCTATATGGAACAGTATGTTAAAGCTGTTACAATAAATCACTTGCTTCAAAAATAGACCTTGTAGTCGTGGAGCCAAGTTACTCCAAGCACACATCATCCTCTTAGTGTATATTTCTGCAGCTCTGTTAATATTTAATTTTAACTCTATGCTATGCAGAAGTTATTTTTGAAGGGGAAAAAAAAAAAAAGCTATCAAGTTACTAAGTCTCTTTCTAGTTTGCATCATAAATCAAAGAAAGTTTACTTCACTTGTGCTATGAAGCTTTGTAGCTTTGACTTTAGGTGTGCAATGTTGGAAGTTTCTTTCTGAACATATTACTTTGCAAGGTGATTTAAGATGTTGTGAGACTCTTAAAATATATTCTGATGTTAAAGCTTTCAGATACAAAATATACATGCAAGTCTGAGTACATATCTAGACTTCTGAGGCTTCACCTGTTCAGTAGACAATGAATCCAAAATTATGGAATTATGGCAGCTGGAAGTTTAATTCAGTTTGTCAAAGAATAATTGTCTCTAGAAAAAGCTATAAAAGCCAGAGATGTTATTTTTATAACTGATTTTTTTTTAAATTATTTCTAATTACTACCTTAAAATACACTGGCCCCAAAATGCAATAAGACATCACATAGAATGATAATAACATTAAACTGTTTAATAAGAGAAAATATGGGACAAGAATGCTCAGAGAAATAAATGTCTTTTCCTAGGATAATCTCCTGTATCACCACACATTATTCTAAGCATAAGGCTGTGGCTGCCTTGGCTGAAATCTCACCAACAGACCTTTCCTAGCATTTTCACACTGTTTTGAACATGCAGATTTGAACAAAGAAGCCGTTCCAAAAAACAGAATGATCCACACCATTCTTAGATCACATAAAACTGATCTATGTCTTTGTTGAAAAAAAAAAAAGAAGAAGTCATATTTTCAAAGTTGTGACTTGGATTGCTGTTACTCTAGATGAAGCTGTAAGCAGTTGGGATGAAAGGTGCCATGAGCCGTTTCACAGTGTTTCACTCTCTGAATTGCAGTACCCTTCCTATTAAAGATCCTCATGTAGACAGTGCCTCTCCAGTGTACCAGGCTGTGCTTAAAACCCAGAACAAGCCTGAAGATGAGCCTGAAGACTGGAGTCGACGTTCTGCTAATCTGCAGTCTAAATCTTTCCGGATCCTTGCCCAAATGACTGGAACAGAGTACAGTAAGTTGAATAACAAAATGTCCCATTCATCCCTATTTTAGATTCATGTCTTTATTTTCTTACCCTGGTATTAGCCACTGACACTCAAGAAAGACTCACATCCAGCTCATGGCCATTGTCAGTGAGGGCTAAGACCAGAGAACCCTGAATGTAACATGAGGGAACTAGGAAATCAAAGTGTTCAATCTCACCTCAGCCTTTATGAAGAAAATTCTTTGTTCTACCGGGGCTCCCACCATAAAAATTGTAACAGATTATACAGTAAAAGAGCATTTGGGACTCCATAGTTCGTTTTACAAATCAAATACAATCTCTGCATTCTAATTTTCTATTTTCCATCAGCCTAGACACAGAAAATTATCCATTCGTTAAGGGAAAAAAAATATGTAAACAACTTATGTCTCTTTAACAGTCTTTAAGACAAGTGACTTCTAGAGGTCAAAAAAAGTAATGGATGATCATTTGTATTAAACCGATAGTCTACCAGCCCTGTTATATAACCCTAGACCTGTCACAAATGTCCTGAGAGCTTGAACTCTGTTGCTTATTGTCTAGGGAACTGTTTTTCTTACCACCTAGTACTAGCTTCAGAGCTTGTTTCTGCCCTAGAGCGAAGGATGTTCAGGAAGCTTTCACACATCAAGGGGGAAAATACTTAATATTTTCTCCCCATGTGAATCTACTGCTGCTGCTGCTGCCTCCAAAGCAGCAGGCCTTCTCTGGAGATTCAGTGCCTACAGAGGTGAAATGTGGCTAATCACTGAATGAGGAAATAGTTGTAATAACTACTTCCCTACTAACATCATTCTTGCTGGCTCTAGGGAACTGTTTCTCTTCATGCTGTTCTTAAAAAATCCAGTGCTGCAAAGTCAGTGTGAATGCACCTTAGATAGGCTTTTGATAAAGAACTTAGGATTTCATTGTAAAACCAATTCCTTCCTTTCTCATTTAACTGAAACATTTCTTTGCCTGCAGTGCAAGATCCAGATGAAGAAGCCCTGAGGAGGTCAAGGTAGGCAACTCCCTGTGAAAAATGTGGTTTTCTCCTTACTGATAACCAAATAATCTTTTAAACCAGCATTAATATGAATGTTATCATACTTTTGTCTTTGAATATTCTAATACATTTACTTAAAAATCACTAAAATTAAAATGCTATCTGAATGAGACAGATAACAAATTAGCATGTTTTCAGTAAAGACTACAGAACTTCTGAATTGTGTGTTCAAATCTGAAAACTCTATCTTCATGCAACTTGTGTGTACTTTACTGGGTGTGTGAATGCAATGAGTTCCTAAGACCAAGTCTTGTGTAACTACTTGATTGTATAACTGAATGAAAACATAAAATGTTGTGATAGCACTGAAATTTGTAGAGCAATTTATTTGGATGACCCTGTGACTGACATTTGATTCTCCTGAAATGATAGAGTAAAGGAGTTGTTTCCATCAATATCCATAATAATTTGCTTATGTTTAGTTTGGATTAAATACAACCCAAATTTGTAGCATATGAAAGCACAGGACTGCTTTTGCTAGTGGATAAATGTTTCTGTTTCATGTAATCTACTAAAAACACTGAAAAAGTGAATATATACAGAGATGGGACAAGGAATTAAAGACTTACCACTTTACATTGTCCTGCATAGCCAGGAAATTGAGTAATTAGAGATTCTTATGTGGAGCTTAAAAACTGCATTTGAATGGGAGCATCCTGTGTGTAAGGCTGATATTATGTCTGTGTATTTCAAATTCCTATATCACATTAGCTACTCTAAGCCACTGGCTGGGTTTGTGATGTGTTTGATACTCAATCTACCTTCTTCTTTTTTTTTTTTTTTTTTTCGCTGTCATGTGGCTTCTATAAAGATTCTGAGCTTTTGGTCACAATCTGAGTTACAAATGTTTAATCAGTGAGAAAAATGTCTGTCATTTTCCTGGTAAAAATAGAAGTTATACTTTCAGTTATATTATAAACCTTCCACTGCACTTCACCAAAGTTCATGGCTGATTGCTTGAAGATTAGGCTTGACATCACATCCTTCAGGGCTTTATTTCTCCCCTCCAAGGTGTAAGCCTAATTCTTACTAAGTATATTGTGTGTTACATATTTTGATGTAATAGTACACATCCAAATCTTTATTAAGATGTGATTTAAAGTGTTGTGCTGAATTTAGCAGTCCCACATACACATCTGAAATTAATAGGTTGTTTTTAAGAAAAAATACTTCTAGCTGTAGTCTGTGACAAGGTACTGGAAACCTAACATGGTATCAGATAAACTGAAAATAATCATCTAGTAACACATTAACATGTGTAAATTGCATGTTTCTGTCAGTGTTACTTAAAGGATGTGACAATATCTGCTGTGCTTTGCACATTTTTTTGCAGTTTCAATGTGTCATATTACTGTGCTATCCTTTTTTTGACAAGGACAGCTATGGTTATGAGTGTGTTTAGGCACAACTGTGATCTCTTCAGGTAACACATTCATTCATAGAGGCATTCATTGCTAGTAGAGCCAGAAGGCCTCCCTCAGACACTCCTCATAGGCCAAACATCCTATATAGCCCACTGCAGATTCAGTAGAAACAGCACTGGTTATGCATGCATCCACCATATACTACTCTTTGAGGCCTATTGGACTGCTTCTTTATGCCAGTTCTGATTTTTGTGAAGGGCAGAAGGACCTGTGTTGGATGCATAGAATCCATACTTTAACTCCACTCTTGCAGCACAATAATGTAGTAGAAACTTTTCTACAGTATCTACTCCATACAGCCTGTACAACCACAACTTTCCCCATGCCCACAGTCTGGGACCACCTGGAAGACTTCTTGGGCTCCCTAAAGGTTTCCATAGAATTGTGGAACCTGTGTCTTACCAGATTCACTGTTTCATTAATCCCGTGCTGTGCTGGCTTTACGGAAAAATCCCTCATGTTCCAAAATTTAAACTGTTAAAGATTTCACAGCATAGGGAATTTTGGTGTCAGGCCATACTGTGAGTGATCTCTTGGGCACTTTCTCCTGTCTATGTGAGCTATTCAGTATAGTCAGCAAGAACTGTGTGAAATAGCGATCAGGTTTCTTCCAAATGCTTGGAGCAGTGTGAGGAGCAGGGAGGGGGAAGTGTGTGTTACTCACGCTTAACAGAACTGTTTTATGTAAAAATAAGCATTTCTAGATTGCTGCTTCTAACTTCATGACATGCTCTGAGCAGAACTCACAAAGCCAGGGAATTTTCAAGTGGCAGAACATTCTTTTCATTTAATGAAGTATGGCATGACTGTCCATCACTCATGCTACTGCTACTTTGAAGGCAAACATAAGATAATAACTTGGTACAAAAACTTTCCTTTGCTGTTGTTAGAATTGTTACAGAATATTTTCCAGGAAGATGCTATCCATTTCATGGCTAACAGATGTATCTGAATGCCTTTTCCTCCAATGGAGGAGTATATCTTTAAGAAGTAAGAGAATTCTTGCATTTCATGTAAGGCTGTCTGTAGCTGGCATGCTCCAATATAACTTCAAAAAAAGAAATTTTAGCTAGAAATATGTGATACCTTTAATTAAAAGATCACTTGGGAAGTCATGCATCAGGTCTTCTTCAGGAGTGTTATATTTTAGGAGCCTTATGTTGTGTTAATAAGAGCAGAAAATTTAGAAATATCACTGAATTTGTTGACATTTAATGTGTTTATTGTTTTGGGCTTTCTTCAGCCTGAAGAATAAAACCAGCCTAGTCTGTTTCTGTTTGGCTGGTTTCATTCTCAAATTCCACTGTGTTAATACAACTGTCTTGCGTTTTGGGTGTAAGTAATGGGGCAGCAGGGGAAAATTACCTTGTTTGTAGTGAATCAAATACGTTTTGCAAATAACAAAATTGTGGTTTTTTTTGTTCTGTTTGATGTACTTCTTGACTGTGCTCTCGCTCCACATCCTCTTTTTTATTGATGAAACTTGAGTTTAAGCTGTAGAACATCTAAAAAACATTAAATCCTGAGAGCTGTTGAACATTGCTTATAACTTGGTTGAGCAAGTGAAATATAGCTAGGGGAGTTCTCGGAAGGTGGCAAATACTTCACTGGACTATGCTTTGAAAATCCCATGTTACTCTGCTTTTTGATACTCACTTATACAGGGAAAAACTATAAAAAAGTAATGCTGAAACCTGTAGCTGATATTTTTATATATATATATATGTATGTGTGTGTGTGTACATATATATATATTTATATGTATGTATGTATATGTATATAAATATTTATCACCCTATATACATACGTATATATATAGAAAGAGAGAGGCTGGCCTAGGTATTACAGAATGGAAATATTTCTATTAATTTTGCTCTTTTATGGAGTTAACTTTCACTAACTGATCATTTGAGGGTGAGGGAGGAACAAACTGAGAGAATCTTCTGTCAGGAGAACAATGGGATTACATTGTATTTCTAGCAAAAGCAGCCCTGTAATACGAAGCACAAGTTAAATAAAGAATATGAAGTTATATCAAGTTACTTCTCAGAAAAAAACAACTGCAAAACATTTCATACATGGTTCTAAAAAGATCATCCAGCCTTCTTTGCACTGATCTGAAAGTTGAGATAAAAATCCAAATAAATTGCCATTGCCCTAGTTATAAGGCAGAGGAGTGGCAGCCATGGTCCCTAACCCCTTTCTTTCTCCCTCCTTTCTTTCTTTGTGTGTGTCTCTCTCTGTCCCTGTCTTTCTCTCTCTCTCTCTCTTTCTTCATGCCACAGGGAAAGGTTTGAAACGGAACGTAACAGCCCACGCTTTGCAAAATTGCGCAACTGGCATCATGGCCTATCCGCGCAGCTCCTTAATGTTAAAAGTTAAAAGTCCACATTTAGTAGGCAAATACATGAGGCAGAGAAATAGAGCCAAAAATTAACTGCTGTCCTGAATTAGAGCCTAAGGGTGTCATGCACACAAGAAAGATTTATTGCTAGGGCCTTTCTCTATATGCTACCTTCTGTAGATTTTTGTTGTTAGCCTCTTACCCATTCACTAAAAGTAAAAATAATGACACAACCTGTTTCATGTTCTCCGTTATAAAGTAGATTAGCTTTTGTCACTATATCAAATATAACTTCACTATAGAGGAAAACATTGCTATTGTACTCTCTTGACTTCAATTCTGTAAGAAAATGAGAGGGAATTTATTGACTATTTCTTTAGGAGGAGGAGGAATGAGACTTAGTTACTGAGTTTTACTGCCGTAAAGATAATTAGGTAGAAAAAGAAAGATGAAAATGAAAACTGGGTGAGCATAGACTAGACTTTGCTAAATATATGATATACTTAATTTGCATACTTCAGCAATGCTGTCTGCAATATTAGAAACATTAAGTTATATTTCTTCAATATATTATATTGATAGAAGTCAATTGCTAAAACCACTGCTCTGATTTTTCTGTTGGAAACCTGAATTTATCATTATATCATTATAGCATATATATATCTAGCATATAAAGCTAGAATAAGCTGTCACTGTTCAAGGTCTGTAACGAAATGACATTTTGCTAGAGATGGTTTAGGAGTGAAAAGAATATATATACTGGTGCACTGACATTTTTGAAAGCATCTTGTAAGTTTTAAGTAATGTTGCCTATTCTGTATTGCTCTGACCCACATTTTTTCTGTATATAGCAGCATGCTTTGTCTGAAATAAAAGGTTTTAAAACTAAAATAATTACGTGCCTGTTTTACACAGTTCTTTATTTTCTTTTAAAATAGTAATGGTTTCAACGGGTTATTAAAAGGAGACCTTTTATTTTGACAACAGAAAATTTGGTCATAAAGCTTTCCCCTATTACCTGTAATTCTTACTGTCCTTATCAGAGTTATCTGAGTTAGAATAAATCTGAGAAAGAACAGTTGAAAGAACAACAGAAATGACCGAATACTGTAGTAGTTGTGAATGAAGCATAATTATGAGATGTTAGGTGACAACTTATTGATAATATTGTTTAGCATTTCTGTTTTGATAATAAGCATTCTCTTGCAATAATAGTTAATTTGTGCTTGTTATTATTAATTTGGCACTTGAAACATTGCTGGTGCTCAGAATGGGATCTTTTTGTTTCAAAATTATGACAGTGCTTTGCTTTTAAGTTTTGTCAGTCAAGATATGGCAAACCTATTCCAAATATTTCTGATTTTGTTTGGAATACACCAAGGGCAATGCCACTTCCCTTTTTGGTTTATGCTCTGATCATTAAATGAAACAAAAATGCAACTTAATTCAACTGTTTGTGGTTTCCATTCGGTGAAGCAAAAATTCTGGTGATAGAATGCTGACCTCTGCAATGGAAGCCCTACCTACATCCTCAAAAAAAATACTTTCTTTCATTCAGTTTTATAAACTGCAAATTAGGTATTTTTTATCTGGTAGGAGTAATTCTGATAAAGGAGATTAGTGCATGAGGCTAGGTTGAAACCGTTAAACTTTTTACTGCTTCTAAACATCTAGAATTTGTATCAGAAGTCCATACAAGAACAAAGTTCATTCAAACTCTGTTTTTCTCCTGTGTTATAGAAGGAAGGAAAAGCTACCATTCATGGAGAATTTTGCACAGATCAACCAAATACTGGAGTGTTCAAAGGAAAAAAAAGAATAATAATCTAGCTACTGTACTTTAAAACAAACAAGACAAAACAAAACAAAAAAAAAACCACAAAGGAAAAATCCCAAGCAAACCAACAATTTTTAAGTGTTGTTTAAGACTATATGAGCACTGCTTCCTTTTAAAATGCATTTAACTTTTCTTAGATAAGTTCCATTGCAATTCAGTCCTTGAATATACAACATTCACTTCTGTTTTCTCTATGGGAACATGAACAGATTCCAGTCATACCATGTTATTAGTCCCTTTGGAAAATCAGCATAACTGCATAAAATACGAACAACATTTCAACATTTTGAAGTGGTGCTAAGATCAAAGTCTGGTTCATAGTGGGTGAATTTTATTCATATGTGGGAAATTAAGACAGTAATAGGCAATTAACTTTTTTAATAAATATCTGATGTACCTAGTTAAAAAAAAACTATAGTTCTAAATTCCAACCAAATTAATTTTTATTGACTAATAATGATATTTTCACTTAAATAGGAGTTGTGTATCCTTAAAGTTTTATGAACATAATACAAATGCTATTTGTTTCAAGTAGTCTTAATGCATATGCTATAACAGGGGGAAAAAGTGTCTAGATTACATCTCTATGTTTACACTTAATGTTATTTTTAAAGGTTTTTTTGTAATAGTAAAAAAAGCATCATTTGATCAGATAAGAAATTAATGCAAATACTATTAAGAAACCCCCTCCCCTTTGTTATGCTTCAGTGGATTTTATGATGAGAATTCACTGCATAGAAACCATGTAATTGGACAGAGAAATAGTTGTAAGACTTTTTCCTGCAGGAAGAAAAGACTCTGAACATTATTCTCCAAGCTTGTAGAATTTCAATTCTTTATGTAATTACAAAAAAAAAAAAAAAATCTTAAGTAGTTGGTAACTTCCGAAACTTTTGCAGTGATAAAGATCTTTATAAAGGTGCTGTCACTAACCCATTTGGCAAGGTTTTTCACTACAGCATATTTTTACTGCTTAGTCCAGTCTCACTCAAAAAATTCCCCAAGTCATATTTTTTTAATTTATATTTAGATTAGTAAATCCTTAACTCCCACTCCTCAAAAATCTGCGTTTATATTGTCATGGTGATCTTCAAGCCCAGAAAAATTGTTACATGTCTTTATGTAAGTCCTATGAGGCCTCACTTTTCCGTCTTGTGTAAGATGCAGACCTTTTTCTCTAAGGTGAGGAAATTGGACTGGATTTGTCTTTTTCCTACATCTCATTGCTAGAGACTGTAGCAGACATAGGCCTGACAAGAAATCATTGACAGCTTTTAGAAGCCGCTAGTTTTGTTCTAGCAAAAGATCTGTGGCCTCTTTATGCCATTTTTAAGATGTTTGGACTTACCTCACTCTACATTGCTTCTGATTGAACTGCAGCTTGCAGCGTTTCTTGTTCATTTGCAGAAGTCTGCTATTTTGCCTAGGAAGATCAGTCTCAGTTAATGACAGGGAGCCTTAAAATAGATTCCTGATTGAAGACTTGATGAGTCATGTAATTCTTTAAAATAGTACTGATCACAGGCAGGTGTATTCGTCCCTTGCTGAATATGTTTTCAACTGTGACTGTTCTGCTGAGCAGAGGACAATGGTTAGTGACAGTACTGTTTTCTGTTTAGCATCTGTGCCAAAAAATAAAGTGAAAGACAGGGTGTGGATAGCGATATTAACCCCCTACCCTTCCCAATATTGTATAGTATAGTCATATAAACATTTAATGAAGATACAGCAAAGCTGATGGCTGTAGGAAATCAAAACCAAAAGGCCTTCCAGGTAAATCTGCTTGTCTGGTTATGACACAGAGAAATGCTCATTTTCTGCGGTGGTGTAAGACTGTTTGATCTGGACTAACCTGTTTCCTCATTACTGCTGCCTCATCTTCTACTCAAATGATCTCCTCCTCACCTCCTACAGTGCTTAGTTTGCAGCAGGAATACTGACTGCATGGGGTGTGTGCTGATGGGATGTGGCTAGAGTGTGACCTCAGGAAAGCAGGAATGCCAACTTGACCTCTCCTTCTTTTCATGCATGAAAAAATTTAAAAGGAGAAAGGTTCTGTGGCCCCTTCCCTTGCCTCCCTCTGTTCACGCCTGCCTGCATGGGAAGGAGAGTAAATTTGTGCTATATAGTAAGTATAGCGGTTGATTTCTCTTCATTGCAGTTTCTCTGGCATTATGCACAACTGTGTGGTGTGTAACTTCAATAGCAAGGAACAAGTATTCCAAGGTCTACTTTACCACTTTTGAAAAGTCCAACTCTTGTGTGTCACAGAGCTGTCTGAAGCCTTCTTCAAAGATAGGAGAGGAGACACCATTTTTTAAACTTGCGTGCTGAGGTGCCCACAGGCACTAAGTTTGTGCCTTCTTCAGCAGTGTCTATCTACCATGAGTTTCAGTGACTGAGACTGTCAGAAAATACATGGGTTATTTGCAGAAATTTTACTTTGCAAAGTTAAAAACCTAGGATTTTGGTATGGTACATGGTAACACCGGATAATGAGTTTCTTTAGTCAGCCTTTAATGAACAGCTCTCTGCAGTATATATGAAAAATTCATTGACTGAAAGCACAATAACATTCTTTGTTCTGCTGCCACTATCAAAGCTATCTGACACCACCAAGACAAGCTAAGGCACCTTGATCCCCTTCCTTTGCCAGAATTTCCGGTAATTAGCATTTATAACCTACCCAGTTGCTAAAAACTTCCTACCTATATGCTAATCAGATTGCCAAAACCCTTTTGAATGATGTACCTTGGTTTTATGCAACAACCCACAAAATAAAGCAAACTCCTATACTCAGCTTTCTCCTTTAAGGAATATAACTAAAATAAAGAATAATAAACACATATTCTGTGTTTATTCTGATCTCCACTTACCTTTTAGTACCTAAAGAGTGACAAATCTTAGGCAATGTGGAATAACTCAGTTTTTTCTGTGGAATTCCTAGTCAAGCCAGAAGGCAAAATTCATCAAATATAATGTCTTTCTTCCCCAAAATAAAGGTCTGTGGGAAAAATTAATTGAGAGATCATAAACTTTGTTTCCAAGTAAGTTCTATGTAGAACTAATTAATCAGAGGTAGTGACCGTAAGGTATGGTGTATCTACTTGAATGCACTCCCTAAAAATTGAAAGAGTGAGGCCTCCAAGTGAAATTAGCAAATGCCATGAAGCTTTTTTTTCAGAGTAGTTCATAACGTAATGCAAAAGCTACCAGAGCTTTTTGAAGCTTGATTCAGTTGAAGGGGGAGAAGAGTGGGAGAAGGGCATGTGTGGATGTGTGTACTGACCTATTTTTTAACAACCTGTCTTTACCATTTTGGTCTTCTGCATGTTCCTGTCCAGGACTTCATTTTATTTTTCATGGACAGAAAATAGCATCACTTTCATTCCTACCGCACAACCTGAAAGATTCTTATATGTATTCTTCTGCTGATGTAGATGGCTAACCAAGACACCAGTGCTCCCTATCTCTCTGATTACTCCCTTGCATTGCCCTTAGTCTAACATGGAGAAACAGTTTTTGCATGTAGCTGACTTTCCAACAAGCACTTGTAACCCAGAGGTACTCAGTTGTGATCTGTGAATCATCAGACTGCCTTGTAGAGCTTTGTTTAGAGTGAGCTGGAGAGCTGGCTGATAGCATAGTGCTGGGACTGCTTCCTTTTGTTCTGCTTCTAAATTGCATTAATGTCAGCAAAATTATCCTAATTACTAATAACTTCCTAATAGTTCATTTCCATCTAAGCATTTATTGTAGTTGACCCAGAATGTTATATGATTACAAATGACAGAGAGCAAAAATAAGAAGATCCTTAAGGGAATTTATGAAATAAATATAATCCACATTCTGAAAGAATGACAGCTGCTTTAATTCATACTGCTTGCTGAAGTGTTTTGGGAGCTGAACTGAAAAGACATTAGTTTATTTCAGATGGAGCTTCAAACTTAATACCATGTAGAGAAAGTGTAAATTTTCTTAGTGTGCACAAATTAAAAAGTAGCCCTAAAAGAATACCAACTGAAGTTGATATCTATGGCTTCTTGTTCTCTCAGCTTCCCTGGAGAAAACGGAAGTCTTGATAAGAAAGAACACATCAAGGGAGGGGGAGTAATTTCCTGATGTACAATACCTAAACCTGTTGTGCATAGGTTTTGACTATAACGGTCACAAAAACAAACAGAAAGACCTGGTCCTGCTGACAGATACATCCACTTTTTCCATGAGGCTATAAAAGTCTAGAGGGAACCCCTCAGATAAGAAGCACATTTAGGGCCAAGATAGGGAATAATCATCCAAAATATATCCCAGCTTAAAGTGCTCTGCATATTCAGAATGTTGTGGTCTTTGTTCTTATTAAAGTGATACATTTACCAGTAAGATAAATTGGGTTACATATACTTGCTTAGCAAGTATCACTTTGTAAATATTGGAAAACAGTTACCTAACTTTCACTGACAGGGATGCTGCTGTATTTCCAGCTGCATTTATTATTTGGCTGTTAAATATAACAGCATACCAGTAGATGCCACTAAAATGTGTCCATAGGAGGTATTTGCTTTAATTATACTGAGCTGCTTTGATTGAGTTCCATATGATTTATGGAGAATGAGTTGCTGGTTGTTTTTACATCCACTGAATGTATGATAATGCTTTTCTTATTCTGAGGCACTGTGACTGCACAAAACAGGATACCTTCTGGGAGGGATCTCTTTCCCTGTTTTGGAAAGCAGATGTAGTAGTAGGATATGTTGCAGTCATTTTGGCGTGGGCTGCTCACATTCTAAACTACAGTGGCTGAAAAAGAGAGACTAGCTGTTCTACCTCTTTTTTTTTTTTCTGATCCCAAGCAAAAGTTTTAACTAAACCAGCATGGTACTTGTCTTCTGTCCTTTCCAGTTAACTACCTATGATTTCTTTGTGTGTCTTTTATTGTCTTTGTTGAAATAACAAAAAATATAGCTTGAAGGGGAGGAGGGATAGGGAGGGAACACATACAAGTTTAATAGTTTTATATTCATCTGACCATGGAAAAATTCTCAGCTGCAAGCACAGAAAGGTACAAATAGCCTCATTGAATCAGAACAGCAGTTAATCTAACTCAGTATCCAGTTTCCACCAGCGCCAGTGTCTCATGCCTTTGAGACAAAAATGTTTGGAAGGTCATTACAGAATAGCTTTCACACAGCTTTATTTCTAGACACCCTGTAAGAATTCTTTTTTTTTTTTTCTTAAGATTTTGAGACTTCTACCTCATAGAAGTATAATTTGTTTGTAGGCAAATACGTTTACCTAAATGTAAGTACATGTGAGGATGAAAGCTCTTATAAGTCTAAAAGGACAAGTCCTGCAAATACACAATGTACTATGAGAAAACCAGATTTTTTCATTTCTATAGCTATAGACCCTGAGAAATTCTAAGCCATAATAACTATTTCTTTCTTGAAAAAAGACAAGTATATAACTCTCAGATTCTATAGAAGGCTGTTGGATGTTCAATACAGAAAAATACTGGTAAACTCAGTACTAATATTTATTCTTTTAAAAAACTATAATCTCTTATTAAAGAGTGTGAGACAGTATTTTAAATAGTCATTGGGGATTCAGGATCTTTGTCCTACCATGGACCTTTATTTTGACCGTGAGCAATTCTGTTAAGTTTTAGTTCCTCATTTGTAAAATGAGAAAAATAGCCTTGCTCCATGGGAATACAGAAGGAAAAAAAAGAAAATCAATTATGGTATTCACTTACCGCTTTCAGTACTGAAAGAAAGAAAAGTTGCAGGACCATATGGTCTCCTGGGATACCTAATGTTCCTTATGTCATCACATCTTCATTACAAATTAAATGATTATGTGTCTGCAACATTATAATGGAACAGAGAAGAGGTATTCAAAAGTGAGGGTCTGGATCTGTTACTCTCTAAGGAGAAAGCAGAGGGAAGGTGCACAAGCTCCACATCTCAGATTGTCTGTTATATGTATGTTTTAATTTGGGAATGGTTTGCATTTGGTTTCCATAAATAAAATAGGATGGGAAAGTACAATAGTGTCCAGTACATGCAGTTCAAATTCAGCAGGCTTGCTTAGTAGAGTGAGTCCTGAAGTTTCTTCCAGCTCTTTTTAGCATCCAATAGTACACACAAGGTTGGTTTTCAAATGAGTTTTGAATTTTATTATTGCAATTTTATTATTCTAGCTATGATAGTTCTTACTATCATAACTAGATATCATATTCTATTCTAGCTATGATTTTATTTATTATTCTAGCTATGATAGTTCTTACTAGTGTGTGGGAAGGAAAGACTCTATTTACATCATTTCATTCACTCTGTGACCATATCATGTAGCATATTTTTATGAGAAGGAAGTATTCAGTAATTTCTGTTGTGTAATATATTGTGTAATTGGGAAGACAGTGTATTGTATAAACAATTCTTATTTGAGATATATGTCCAATATTTAATAAAATCTGTGAGAGAATAGCCTTCAAATTGACTAAGATTCTTCCATCAAAAGCCATTTCAGATGGGGGCTAAGAGGGCTGCAGAGTGAAAAACCCCACATTACTATTAAACCTCTCCCAGATAACTCAAAACTACCATCCACTTCTGTCCACTGTCTTGAGCCACCAGTGCAGCCACAGAATTACAAACTGATTGTAATATTCCCAGCCATTTTTTTTAATGTTGTGAAGGTACCAAATTCACTGAGCCTGCCTCAGGGATGTGTTTGACTCAGAAGTAAAATTAATTTTGCTTTTAGTTAGCAAAAAGCATCCAACAGACTCTTCCTCAAAATGCAGGTATTGTCAGTAAGAGATTCATCTCATCTTGAGTCTTTCTCACTGTTAGCCAAATGAGAATTGCTCTTGCTGACTGGGAAGAGAAATAGTTCCTGGAAACAAAACTATGAAAAAGTACTTTAAGCTCAACTTTCCCTTTACTCTTTGTCTTTCTGTGCTTTAATCTGTGGAAGTATGTTTACTGTACTTCTCTCTTTTTAACCTTCACAACTCCTCTGCCATTGTCACTCAACGTTATTCTGTCATTGTACACTCGTGGAAAAGCTTTGTGAAATCCTGAGCTCAAACTCAAGTGAATTTTCCTGCATTTTTCAGTATAGCCATAGCTAGTGAAGCAGAAAAGTGTAATAGTAACAACAGAGATCTAACGCTGCTTCTGCCTGAGCCCAACTGCCTACCTCTTGCTCTTGACTGTAATTTCTTATAGAAGATTAGGTAACACTGAAAGTAAACTATACTGTACTCATTTCAGGCTGTGATTGTGGTTTTCAAGATTATTGCTTGAGTATGGCTCTTAATATACTAACACCTCCTCTCGTCACAGGGGTAGTTTCTAACGCATCCCCCTCTGTCTCACTTAATCCCAGCTTTCCTGTACCTGATGTTCCAGTGAACTCATAGCTTGGTTACCATAAAGATGGTGTTTGGTTTCTCATTGCTTTAGAGTGGTGAACCAGTTTGCTCTTATTGGGCTATTCACTTTCAAGACAGATTCTTCCATTCTGGCCATAATAAGAGTCTGACTGACAACCATATCTGAGGGTCATTTCAGATCTACTTCTGGGTTTGAGAATCTAACTACGTTGTAGTTAGAGGTTTTAAAAATTGGTAGAGAGCATCTATGGCTGATGCTCCCTCCCTGGAGGTGTTCAAGGCCAGATTGGATGAGACCTTGAGTAACCTGTACTAGTGGGAGGTGTCCCTGCCTATGGCAGGGGGTTGGAACTAGATGATCCTTGAGGTCCCTTCCAACCTTACCATTCTATGATTCCGCTGATGTAAGCGGAACTGGTTTTTAAAACTTCATCGGAGCTAAAATAAGGAAGGAATATATGACTGTATTTATATATAGAATCATAGAATGGTAAGGTTGGAAGGGACCTCAAGGATCATCTAGTTCCAACCCCCTGCCATAGGCAGGGACACCTCCCACTAGTACAGGTTACTCAAGGCCTCATCCAATCTGGCCTTGAACACATCCAGGGAGGGAGCATCCACAACCTCCCTGGGATAC
Organism: Eubucco bourcierii; assembly: GCA_013396675.1. Classification (NCBI taxonomy): domain Eukaryota; kingdom Metazoa; phylum Chordata; class Aves; order Piciformes; family Ramphastidae; genus Eubucco; species Eubucco bourcierii. The sequence goes on along the minus strand of VWZE01014924.1, from coordinate 302,023 downwards.
CTGTACATATGCAAACACAGAGTAATAGCTGAAATACTACTAATAATGTGGACAATACTAAGAATAGCCTTCAAACACATTGTAAGGTAATGCTTGGAACCCAACAAACTCACAAAAATAAATGCATGTATTCCTTTTTTCCAAAGGACTTTTCAAACAAGAAGGTTCAGCTGGGTCATGAGGACATTTGTTTTATAATTTTAGATCCCAGTTGAGAAAAATGTTCTCATTTGACATGTTTCAATGTCAAACACCTTGAAATTCCAACACAATTCCTTAAACGAGAAAGGATGTAACCACCCACTAAATTGCTAAACATTGAGACTACTTAGCAGTTGGTCTCAGTAATTGCTAAATACTGAGACTATTCTCAATAGCTATTCTATTGGATTTCAAACTCAGAAGTCTAAGGCTAAAGGATGATGTAAATGCCTATGTCTTAATTTCTTGCATATACACAATTGCTTGCACTGAAACTGATCTATGTTTTTGTAAGCATGTATGTGTGTTTACAGAATAACAGCTAATTACAGTCACAGAACTTGAGGGTGACTTATCTCAGTGAAGGAATTTCACATGTTTCTGGTTAGAATTAGGGTGAGAAAATTAGTACTTACTGGGGCATAACATAGAATTTTTAAGTAATGCCAGGCATATATAATCCATCTTGTGTGAGGCTTTGTTAGCCACCGAGTTGCTTATCACTTCAAAATATTGGATCCTTGAGGACTGCCCAATCTGATTATTTGTACTGCTTGAATTTGAATCAAAATATGTTTCACTGAAATAGTCTTGGTATTTTCCTTTAAGAGGAAAGTTACTAAAGTCAAAATTATGCCTCAAGTTCTATGCATACATATAATGTCTAGTTTGTAACTGTTAGTTTTCCTTCATTTTACTTTACTATTGAAACAAAATTGTTTGCAGTTGAGAAGTGGAAATGGAATAAAAAATACAGTAGGGTTGCATATTTGGTGGGTTTCAGATGAAGAGCTGAAGAGGTTTTTGATGACTCTATGAGCAACCACTCTAGGGTGCTTTTTGCAACCAAACATTTCTTCTCAACCCATCTTCTTTCTCCTTGTTTTGTGGGATGGAGTTTTTTTGTTGTTGTTTGGGTTGGATTTTTTTTGAGGGAAGGTGGAGGGTGTTGGGTTTTTTTCCCCAGCACTGGTAATTCCATTTACTTTATTTATATTGTATCCCCTCCTTTCACAGAGACAAGGAAAATGTTGCTGAAGCATCACAAAACAGGTAATGTTTGCTCTGTGTGTTTGCCTTGCCTTCTATTCCAAGTTTACATCCATTATCCCTGTATTGTTCTCAGCTCAAATCCATGAAATCTGTACACTTTTTGAGTAGATGATGAATGTAGAGGTTTCAGCTAAGTGGGTTTGTTGGACATTTTTTTCTAATGTAGACTTAAAGAAGCTGTGAGAGATGGAACATACAAACCTTTTTGAAAAAGGCATTTATTACTGTTGTCACCATGGAATAATGTCAGTTTGCAATGGAATTTTAAGAGCAACTTCCATTTTAAACTTTCTCTAGATTGCTCAAGGTATTCTTAGATTTTGTTCTTAGACTTGGTGTTTTAAGAAAGCATATATATATGATTCTTGCATATCTTGATTGATCCATGACATAGTATCTCATAAGCAAATCTTTTAATTTCAAAAGTTGTTTTCTCACAAAGATTCTCAAAGATTTTGTAGTTAGATATAGAATTTTTTTGTTATATATTCATTCATATACTAAAACACACAAGTACTTCTGTAGTGAATCTGACCAGTTGTTTAATGGACCAAAGAAATGTCTTTCATTAGTTTGTCAGCAAAATAATTCTATCTCACTGCTTTCCTCTGTCTTGTTGACTCCTGCCTAAACACTGTGCAACCCCCTTTTTCTTTTTTTTCTTTTTTTTTTTTTTTTTCAGAGTGGATTTGGTNGGGGGCAAGGAGGTGAGGAGGGGATGGTCAGGGGTTGCTGCTGTTTGGGTTTTTTTTATATTAGACTGCTCACATTTGAACAAAGAGTTAAAATCCAAGTGCAGGCATTATCATTGCTAATAACAGAGTAATGGGAACTGCAACTTGAAACACCAGGGAAAATTTATTTTTATTTCTTAATTAATTATGTTGAAAGAATGAAATGAATCCCATGATGTATAAATTGAAAACAGACAAATAACATGTTAGCATTTCACTAGCAGTTTCATTTGTGTAAAATCATCTACAGGACTATGCAACTGCTCCACTAAAATCTCTCATTTTTCCATATTTTTTAAGTTACTTTATATTACCAGTAACAATTTCTGATGTATGACTGGTATTAGTGTCATACTACATTGCCTTCATTTTGCGTGGTTTGTCATACCATAGCTTTTCTCCACCTCCATTATCATCAAAGCTCTGCTATATGTCATATTTTGATATTCCTAGCATATAATTTCCAAATTTAACACAAGATGTTCACTTAATTTTTAAAGCCTTTCTTTGTCTCTAAGTGGTAATAATTTGTCATTACCTCACCTGTAGTATCGTGATGATCTCGTATGGTATAAGAAATATAGGAATACAAAAACAGGATACTGGATATTTACAGATATATATCTTCTTCCAGCACAAAGAAAAGTCAGAAAAATACAGCCTTCGTTATTAAACTTAGACTCAGCTCGACTATTTAGTTAAGAGGTACAACCTTTTGGGGAGGTTACATTTGTTTTGGGGTTGGTTTTTTTTTGGGGGGGTTGCCTTTTTTTCTGAAGACTTTAGTTCCTGTAAGTAATAACTGCTGTCCTACAGGGACAGTGTATGAGCATTCTAAAATACTGCTTTATTTGGTATTGTACACAGTAAGCACACATATCTCTGAAACCTAAAACCCTATTATCTTAAACCATCAGCTTATTCTTTGGCTAGAATCTACTCTCTCCTTCACATACCTGCTATTACCTAGGAAACTGGTGATGTGAGAATAAATAGCTCATTTACAAATTCCCTTGTAATCTTTGTTACCCAGGCCTACAGCTACTACGCATGCGCCACAGTATGTGACCTCAAGTATTTGGCATCCTCCTAAATCATCCACCATGGATGCCAACACTGGCAATGCTAAGCCAGTGGCCTCCAAGGGGTCTGTGAGGCTTGGAGCAGGTACAAGTCAGAGGGAGGCCAGTTTCATCACAACTGGTCAGAAAGTCCCTCTTACTTCATCCAGTAATCAAAGGTACACTGTGATGTGTAACTGCATAACTGACCTGGTTTGGAGCTTTGGAATGGTTTGGTAATAACAACCTCTAACTCCTTCAGATAGAAATGCCCGTAGCCAAAAAGGCAGATATCCAAGTTCTACAAATTACAGCAACTTGTAATTCACATGGGTTTCACATGTTAAGTGGTACTCTTTATAGAGACAGCAGTCATTAAGCACCCTCCGCAGAGAAACAGCAACTGATATTATTCACTGTGTGTCTACAGGCGTTCCATATTCAAATGCAAAACCCTTCCATGTTGTGTTTTTTTCCTAAATACCTTCTCCAGTAGTTTTTTTTCCATAAATGCTACAATAAGATGTAATTTTTTTTGCCTTTAATTTTTATTTCTGTTCCCTATATTTTCACTTTTTCATAAGAGATCTGTGGAGGATTTGGAACAAAAAATAACTTCATGCATTAAAGAGAGGAAATTAAGTTCAACTTTAGTAATCCATTCAATTGTTCTTTGGAAAGAAAGTTTCAGAACTTAGGACTTCCCTGAGGGAAAGCAGAGTAATCTGCACTTTAAAAAAATAATAATAAATGTGCATTTGTTGCTGTGTTTTCTCATTATGGTTGTTAACCATTATTATCCCTCTTAACCTCTACTCATCCATTTTCCTTTTCATGAGTGAAAATCAGCTGAGAAGAGATACGTTTGTTTTCATCCATGTAACTTACTTACACTGTGTATTTTATGTCCATTTGTTACCAGAAATATGGAGATGTTTGAGAACAACCATTTTCTTTGAGTTTCCTTAAAATACAAAGTCCTGTGAAGATTAAAAGTATGCAGATAAACTGTATTTGAAAAACAAACAAACCCCAACCAGCCAACCAAAGAAAAACACAAACAAAAAACCACAAAACAAAACAAAAGAATAACACCACCCCAAATCCCCCAAACAATGGCATATATTAGAATGGGGTTTTTTTAATAATAGACGTTGTGTCATAAAGTAGCATTCACGTTTTTCAGGCCTTAAAATCCTCCTGCACCTGAAGAATTAAGGAAAAAAAATTACGTTGAAAATCTAGAAAGGAGGCAATGTTGAAGGGAAAAAGAAAAGGTTGTATAATTTTAATATCTAAAGAAAATTATTTTAAACTTCAGAGTTATGAGACTAAAAACAATCAAGTTACTCTGAGTTGTGTCTATAAAACTGAGTAGAGAATTAATTAGCAAGTGCATACAATTTATGTAATGAAATCACCCTCATATTTAAGCTTACATCTATTTAATTTATATTTCTTGCAATTCTTTGTTCTGTTAATATGTTCTACCCTACAGGAAGATGATCAAACTCCTAACATTTTAATCGCACAAACTTTTACCAACAGGTAAAACGAACAGGAAGTTTGTATTTGCTTTGAATTTTAGAAAGTATTCCAGTATGTTTGCATTATTTTTCTCTATACCTGTTGTCCAGTTCAAATCTCTGTCCATGCAGATCCGTATTCTTACAGCTCCTCCCTTCCCTCCTCTCCCCCTCCTCTCCCCCTCCTCTCCCCCTCCACTCCCTCTCCTCTCCC